>CAUYRH010099126.1:0-13314 GCA_963574655.1 Perodicticus potto
CCCGCGTAAGCATGAGTGAGCCAGAGTAAAAGACCCAGTCTCTACCACCAACATACCACCAGCACAGAACACCGCCGGGCGTTGTGGTGGGCACCCGTAATCCCAGCTAATGTGGGAGGCAACTGGCAAGAAGAATCACTATAAGCAAGGACAATGTAAAAAAAAAAAAAAAAAAAAAAAAAAAAACCCAAAAACAAGGAAACTAAGAGTGCAAGCAAACTGAAATAAAAGCAAAAAAAAAAAAAAAAAATAATAAATTGGGTAGTTCTGTGGCTCACCCGGTAGGGCACCCGCCCCATATTACAAAGGTGTCAGGGTCGAACCGGGCCCGGTCAAACTGCAACAAAAAATAGTCTGGTGGGCACCTGTAGTCCCAGCTACTCGGGAGGCTGAGGCCAGGGAATCACCTAAGCCCAAGAGCTGGAGGTGGCTGTGAGCTGTGACGCCATGGCACTCTACCGAGGGTGATAAAGTGAGACTGTGTCTCTTAAAAAAACAAAACAAAAACAAAAAGAAATCATCTTTTTTTTTGAGACAGGGCGTGACTATGTTGCCCTCAGTAGAGTCCTGTGGCATCACAGCTCACAGCAACCTCAAACTCTTGGGCTTAAGCAATTTTCTTGCCTCAGTCTCCCAAGTAGCTGGGACTACAGGAGCCCACCACAATACCCGGCTATTTTTTGGTTGTAGTTGTCATTGTTGTTTGGCAGGCCCGGGCTGGGTTTGAACTTGCCAGCTCTGGTATGTGGCTGGCGCCCTAGCTACTGAGCTACAGGGACCAAGCCAATAAATCATCTCTTCAATGTGACAGCATGTATAATACTTAGCTTGATAGAGCCATTAGAGTGGTATATTGTGTTCACCACTCTTACTAACTTTAGAAAAGAAACTCAAACACTTAATATCCATGTTTCTTTTTTCCCCAGAGACAGAGCCTCACTCTGTTGCCCTAGGCTAGAGTGCGATTGGCAGCAATCTTAAACTCCTGGGCTCAAGCAATCCTCCTCCCTCAGCTTCCCAAGTAGCTACAACTATATGTGCCCACCACAACACCCAGCAAATTTTAACATTTTTAGTGGAGACGGGGGTCTTGATCTTGCTCAGGCTGATCTCGAACATTTGACCTCAAGTGATCTTCATGCCTCAGCCTCAGCCTCCCAGCGTGCTAGGATTATAGCAATTAGCCACTGTGCCCGGCCATTAACCTCCAAGTTCCAATAAAAAAAGGCACTCAACAGAATTCTGAACTGTGTAGTACTTACTTTTGTACACTGTGTAGTGGGCAAAAGGTCAACAAACACCTTAAGGTCTGTAAAACAACAAGGTTTATCCCCAAACTTTTTAAAATACTGGAACATTAATTCTTCTGGATCACCTAAGACAGAAAAAAAAGTCATTAGATCATTCATAGGCTGAAGCAATTTATAATTTAAATGACAGATCTAATTTGAAACATTTACTTCAGTTAAGTTAACATTTTGAGCTGGGTGTGATGGCTCACACCTGCAATCCCGAGGCAGGTGGACAGCCTGAGCTCACAGGTTCCAAACCAGCCGGAGCAATTTCAAGACCCTGTCTCTAACAAATAGACGGGCATTGTGGTGGGCACCTGGAGTCCTAGCTACTTGGGAGGCTGAGGCAACAGAATCACTTGAGCCTAGGAGTCTGAGGTTGTTGTGAGCTATGATGCCACAGTACTCTGAAGGGTGACAAAGTGAGACTACGTCTCCAAAAAAAAAAGTTAACATTTTGCTTGAATCAGAATGAATGTTAGAAGACAGCATACTAGGTTTTGTGTGTGTGTGTGTATATGAGACAAAAACCTCACTCTGCCCTAGGCTAGAGTGCCATGGCAGCAATCTCAAACTCCTGAGTATAAGTAATTCTCCTGCCTCAGCCTCCCAAGTAGCTGGGACAAAACACATGCACTGGCTGTATTTTAGAGACAGGGTCTCGTTCTTGCTCAGGCTTGTCTCAAACTCCTGAGCTCAAGCAATCCTCCTAACTTGGCCTTCCAGACTACTAAGATTATAGATGTGAGCCATCACTCGAGGACTGGCCTAGCCTGCCTGTTTTGAAATCCAGTTCAGCGGATTATGTCTGTAATCAGAGAACTAGGAGAGTCCAAGGAGGGAGAATGCTAGATGCCATGAGTTTAAGACCAGACCAGACAAGAACCCCAATCGCTGGAAAAAAAAATTTGATCCAGTGTAGTGAAGCATACCTCCTGGATACTCAGAAGACAGAAGGAGTTCACTTAAGACCAAGAATTTTTTTTTTTTTTGAGACAGAGCCTTAAGCTGTCACCGTGGATAGAGTGCCGTGGCATCACAGCTCACAGCAACCTCCAATTCCTGGGCTCAAGTGAGTCTCTTGCCTCCGCCTCCCAAGTAGCTGGCACTACAGGCACCCGCCACAATGCCGGGCCATTTTTTGGTTGCAGCCATCATTGTTGTTTGGCGGGCCCGGGCTGGATTTGAACCCACCAGCTCAGGTGTACGTGGCTGGCACCTTAGCCCATTGAGCCACAGGAGCCGAGCCAAAACCAAGAATTTTTAATACAAATTTTAAATATAAAATGAAGCTGAAAATTTGAGAGAATTACTGTTTTAAATTTTAAAAACTATAGGTATGTAGGCGGCGCCCATAGCTCAGTGGGTAGGGCGCTGGCCACATACACCGAGTCAGGCAGGTTCAAACCCGGACCAAGCCAGCAAAAACAATGACAACTGCAATGAAAGAAATAGCCGGGAGTTGTGGCAGGAGCTTGTAGGCACAACTACTTGGGAAGCTGAGGCAAGAAAATTGGTAAAGCCCAAGAGTGTGAGGTTGCTGTGAGCTGTGAGGCCACAGCAGTCTCCCCAGTGCGATAGCTTGAGACCCTGTCACACACCAAAAAAAACAAAACCAAAACATAACTGTAAATATAATTAAAACTGTGAATTCTTAGTATGAGAAAGATCCAGTGCTTTTTCCTTTGAAAGGAGGTCATTTCTCCAGTCAAAGGGGAACGAGCACAACTGTGCCATCTTTTACTTATTATGTAATAGATTATAAAGAAATATGTTACAAAAATAGCTAAGGGCTTTATCAAATTTCTAGAAGGCCTCTCTGAATGTTTTAGTATCTATATCATTCTTTTCTCCCATCTTGTCATTATCCTTATAAGTTTTCTCTCAAGTTACAAATTGCTCTCTCATACAGACTTTTGCCAATGCTTTTGTGACGCTTAGAGCAGATTTTCAAGAAATCTTCTATCTACTTCATTAAACTTTAAAATTGTTGATTTTCGGTTCACCATCTGTAGCTCAAGTGGTTAAGGCGCCAGTCACATACACCAGAGCTGGCGGGTTCACATCCAGCCCGGGCCCACCAAACAACAATAAAAACTACAACAAAAACAAATAGCCAGGGCTTGGCGCCTGTGGCTCAGTGGGCTAAGGCGCCAGCCACGTACACCTGAGCTTGCGGGTTCGAATCCAGCCAGGGCCCGCCAAACAATAATGATGGCTGCAACCAAAAAATGGCCAGGCATTGTGGCGGGTGCCTGCAGTCCCAGCTACTTGGGAGACAGAAGCAAGAGACTCGCTTGAGCCCAGGAATTGGAGGTTGCTGTCAGCTGTGATGCTACTGCACTCTATCCAGGGTGACAGCTTGAGGGTCTATCTCAAAAAAAAGCCGGGCATTGTCGAGGGCGCCTGTAGTCCCAGCTACTTGGGAGGCTGAGGCAAGAGAATCACTTAAGCCCTGGAGTCAGAAGTTGCTGTGAGCTGTGATGCCACAGCACTCTACCCAGGGCAACAACTTGAGGCTCTGTCTAAAAAATAATAATAATAAATAAAATTGTTGATTTTACTTTGGAATTGATTTTTATTTTATTGTTGGGTCAGTAAGACAATGTCTGACAAAGACTCTGATAAAACTAAAATGCTACTATAAAGCCAAGTTGAACACTTCATGTCTAATATTATAACTGATCCATTCATTAGAAATTTCTTCAGGTTGGGCAGTGCCTGTGGCTAAGTGAGTAGGGCGCCGGCCCCATATATTGAGGGTGGTGGGTTCGAACCCAGCCCTGGTCAAACTGCAACAAAAAAATAGCTGGGCGTTGTGGTCGGTGCCTGTAGTTACAGCTACTCGGGAGGCTGAGGCTGGAGAGAGAATGGCCTAAGCCCAGGAGTTGGAGGTTGCTGTGAGCTATTAACGCCACAGCACTCTACCGAGGGCAAAAAAAAAAAAAAAAAGGATTTTGTGGGCAAAACATGATTGTAAAAGGGACTTTACCTAACAAATACAATCAGTATAACCTAGTTTCTTGTATCCTCAATGAATCTCCAACAATTAAAAAAAAAGGAAATTCTTCAGGTTATGAAGACTTTTTCTTCCCAAACATGACTTTATCACTGTAGGTCTTAGAAAAGGAATATTTCATTTGAATAGTGAGGGTATTCCTGTATCTCCTCAGGGACCCCAAGTATCATATAGTTTCTTACCTAGTTTATATTCATCATTACAGCCTTGACTTCGTAAACGCCTAATCAGCTCCAGTTTAGCTAGATGTGGTCCTCGAAGATGTCGAGAACTTTTAGACTCTTCTGTTATCCGATCTTCTATAAACTTCACAGCTTCTTCTGTGGAATAATGTACTTCCCCTTCTAAAGAACTAGGCATAAAAACATAAAAAAAGGTACTTTTATTGCCTCTATTGTCCTTCCCAAAGCTTAAAGTCAAGCCAAATTTATTTTAAGAAACGAATTAAAAAGAAAAACCACTTTGGGCGGCGCCTGTGGCTCAGTGGGTAGGGCACCGGCCCCATATACCGAGGGTGGCAGGTTCAAACCCAGCCCGGCCAAACTGCAACAAAAAATAGCCAGGTGTTGTGGCAGGCACCTGTAGTTCCAGCTACTCAGGAGGCTGAGGCAAAAAAATCGCCTAAGCCCAGGAGCTGGAGGTTGCTATGAGCTGTGACGCCACGGCACTCTACCAAGAGTGACAAAGTGATAGTCTCTCTCTAAAAAAAAAATTAAAAAGAAAAAAAGAAAAAGCGCTTTGATGAATATTAAGCTATACAAATGGGAGTAAGAGAGAACTATGAGCATATTCTAATTGAATTACTCCCAATTCTGGCATTTGACTAATGCAGTGATTAAACATCTCTATGTCTTTAAAAAGAAAAAGTATAGGCTTGGCGCCTGTGGCTCAACGGGCTAAGGCGCCAGCCACGTACACCTGAGCTGGCAGGTTCAAATCCAGTCCAACCCACCAAACAACACTGATGGCTGCAACCAAAAAATGGCCGGGCGTTGTGGTGGGAGCCTGTAGTCCCAGCTACTTGGGAGGCAGAGGCAGGACACTCGCTTGAGTCCAGGAATTGGAGTTTGCTGTGAGCTGTGATGCCACAGCACTCTATCCAGGGTGACAGCTTGAGGCTCTGTCTCAAAAAAAAAAAAAAAAAAAAAAAAAGTATAATTTCATATATGAAAATATTGTCAATGGCCAGGCACAGTGCTCATGCCTGTAGTCCCAGCACTTTGGGAACCTGGGAGGTAGGAGGACCAGCCTGGGGGGCCAGGAGTTCAAGATCAGCCTGGGCAAAATAGCAAGATGCCATTTCTACCAGAAAACAAAAAATTTAGCTCAGTGTAGTGATGTGTACCTGTAGGCCTACCTACTCGGTAGGCTAAGGCAGGAGGACAGTTTTAGCACAGGAATTTGTGGTGTACAGTGATCTGTGATACTACCATTGTACTCAACCCTGGATGAGAAAGTAAGTCCCTGGCTCTTAAAAGAAATAACTGCCTAATAAAAATGTAAGGAAATTTTATTTTATTGCTTGAAAGCTGAGAAAAATTAGTTAACATTCTCAAGTAAGCATGTTCATAAAGGGCCAGGTGCAGTGGCTCACGCCTATAATCCTAGCACTCTGGGAGGCTGAGGTGGGTGGATTGCCTGAGCTCACAGGTTCCAGACCAGCATGAGCTAGAGGAAGACTTCATCTCTAAAAATAGCTGGGCATCTTGGCGGGCACCTATAGTCCCAGCTACTTGGGAGGATGAGGCAAGAGAATCACTTGAGCCCAAGAGTTTGAGGTTGCTATGACACCATGGCACTCTATGAAGGGCAACATAGAGTGACTCTGTCTCACAAAAAAAAAGCTCCCTCCAAAAAAGGACAAAAGAAAAACAAAGGAAATCTACAAAAACCCAAGTATCAATAAAAGGTGTTAAATGAATTATAGAACGTCTCTAAAATGCAGTATTTTTTTTTCTTTTTTATTAAATTGTAGCTGTGTATATTAGTGCAATCATGGAGTACAATGTGCTGGTGTCATATACAATCTGAAATATTTTCATCAAACTGGTTAACACAGCCTTCATGGCATTTTCTTAGCTATTGTGTTAAGACATTTATATTCTGCAGTTAGTAAGTATCACCTATATCCTTCTAAGATGCACCGTAGGTGTGATCCCACCAATTACCCTCTCTCCACCCATCCTCGCCCCTTCCTTGTCCCTTTCCCCATATTCTTATGCTATAATTGGGTTACAGCCTTCATATGAAAGCTATAGATTAGTTTCATAGTAGGGTTGAGTACATTGGATACTTTTTCTTCCATTCTTGAGATACTTTGCTAAGAAGAGTATGTTCCAGCTCCATCCATGTAAACATGAAAGAGGTAAAGTCTCCATCTTTCTTTAAGGCTATAAAATGCAGCCTTAAATGCATTTTTTAAAGACACTAAAATGAACTGAAAGAGGCCAGCTGCCATGTCTCATGTCTATAGTCCTAGCACTCCAGGATGCCAAGGTGGGTCAATTCTTGAGCTCAATAGTTCAAGACCAGCCTGAGCAAGAGCAAGACCCTGTGTCTAAATATAGCTGGACATTGTGGTGGATATCTGTAGTCTCAGCTACTTGGGAGGCTGAGGCAAGAGGACTGTCTGAGCCCAAGAGTCTGAGGTTGCTGTGAGCTATGATGCCATAGTACTCTACTGAGAACAAAGTAAGACTATGTCTCACAAAAAATAAAAAAAAGGGAACCCAATATGCCTACATTGAAATCTTTTAGGTATAACATATTAAAAAGGGCCATCATAATTCAGAAATGAAGACAACTTACTGTTCACCTTCAGCAGGAGGAGTCCAGGCTTCTTCAATCAGTCGAAAGACAGAATCGAAATAAGTCAGATAGAACTGCCAGTCATCTGAGCTAAAATCAGATTGAATGATGCACACAGGATTAAACCCAAGTTGTGACAAAATTGCCTTAGGAACCATGGTATTCAACTTATATTCTAAGTATATTTGGGGGTGTACTAGGAGTGACCTACCTCTCCCTCTGGGTTTCCTCTGCAGCCTTAGTAAGGCATATTACAGAGGCATTTTCTTTTTTTTTTTTTTGAGACAGAGCCTCAAGCTGTCACCCTGGATAGAGTGCCATGGCATCACAGCTCACAGCAACCTCCAATTCCCGGGTTCAAGCGAGTCTCCTGCCTCCGCCTCCCAAGTAGCTGGGACCACAGGCACCCGCCACAATGCCTGGCCATTTTTTGGTTGCAGCCGTCATTGTTGTTTGGCAGGCCCGGGCTGGATTCGAACCCGCCAGCTCAGGTGTACGTGGCTGGCACCTTAGCCCGCTGAGCCACAGGCGCCGAGCCTACAGAGGCATTTTCAAAGTAAAAAACTTCTAAGAGATGATTCTTTAATAAAACGACCAGGCCTAGAAAACTAGTATTATTAACAGAAAACTCACTAAATAATCATTTCCTAAATGTGGGGACTGAGGGGGGGAATGCTGCAGGAAATAAGCCTCTCTCTTTTACACCAATACTGAATTTAATAAATTATTTCTAGCATTCCTTCTCAAGACCCTACTAATATTTAGCACCATGATAACTGAGAAAATAAAGTAATATTATGCCTTTTTACTGAAAGGTGATAGCACATGGAAAACTTTAAAAAACATCCAGGATACAACTACTAATACAATACTTTATGCCTAGAAATCTCAAAATGCACAGACACAAACAAAAACTCAGTAGCAAGACCTTAAAGCTTCAATTCAGTCTTATGGTACAAAAGCAGAATCTACTCACTTTTTGAGTAAGAGGCGCCGTGAAAGGGCATTGCACTCTGGCCACTTGCTCAACTTCTTGTACATAGCCATGCATTTATTTTCTCGACTCTGAATCTCACTTGTCAATTTCTCTACAATTAAAGGGTACAAAAGTTGGTAAACTGGCTACATTTTACTAAAAAACCAGAAGGCACCTGTAGTCCCAGCTACTTGGGAGGCTGAGGCAAGAGGATTAATTGAGCCCGAGTTCCAGATTGCTGTGAGCGATGATGCCATGGCCCTCTACCCAGGTGAAAGAGTACTCCTGCCGGGAGCAGTGGCTTACACTTATAATACTAGCACTCTGGGAGGACGAGGAACGAGCACTGCCTGAGCTCACAGTTTTGAGACCAGCCTGAGTGACAGCAAGACCTTGTCTCTAAAAATAGCTGGATGTTGTGGTGAGTGCCTATAGTCCCAGCTACTTGGGATGCTGAGACAAGGGAATAGCTTGAGCCCAAGAGTTTGAGGCTGCTGTGAGCTGTGATGCCAGGGCATCCTACCGAGGGCCAAAAAAAAAAGAAAGAAAGAGTAAGATTTTGTTTATTTTTAGAAAAAGTGGGAGGAGGCTCAGTGCCTGTGGCTCAAGTGGCTAAGGCGCCAGCCACATACACCTGAGCTGGCAGATTCAAATCCAGCCTGGGCCCGCCAAACAACAATGATGGCTGCAACCCAAAAAATAGGCAGGCGTTGTGGTGGGTGCCTATGGTCCCTGCTACTTTGGAGGCGAAGGCAGGAGAATCACTTGAGCCCAAGAGTTGGAGGTTGCTTTAAGCTGTGATGCCACAGCACTCTCTACCCAGGGTGACAGCTGGAGGCTCTGTCTCAAAAAAAAAAAAAGGTAGGGGGAAGAGGCTTTAGAGAGCTGGAGCACAATCTTTCACATACCTTAATTTTCTGAACTCATTATTTTCTTTTTTTTTTTTTTTTTTGAGACAGAGCCTCAAGCAGTCGTCCTGGGTAGAGTGCCGTGGCATCACTGCTCACAGCAACATCCAACTCCTGGGCTCAAGCAAGTCTCCTGCCTCCGCCTCCCAAGTAGCTGGGACCACAGGCGCCCGCCACAACGCCCGGCCATTTTTTAGTTGCAGCCATCATTGTTGTTTGGCCCAGGCTGGATTCGAACTCGCCAGCTCAGGTGTACGTGTTTGGCGCCTTAGCCTGTTGAGCCACAGGGCACCGAGCCTGAACTCATTATTTTTAATTAAAAAATATTTTTAGGGCGGCACCTGTGGCTCAAGGAGTAGGGCGCCAGCCCCATATACGGGAAGTGGTGGGTTCAAACCCCACCCTGGCCAAAAACTGCAAAAATATATATATATTTTTTTTAAAAAATAAATTTATAGCATACAATAAAGTCCATAGGAACATAAAATGATCACAAGTGATTTCTTTTGTATCTTTTATGTTTCTGCACCAAAAATTTCCCTCTCCTCACCAGGAAATAGAGTAAAAAAAGAGGAAGTCTCCATAATAAACATTTTTCACACTTAAATAGGAATATTTAATTAGAATTACCTCCTAATTTCCCTCTGATGACATCCAAGGCTTCCTGGTACTTTCCTAAACGTTCCAGGATCATATAATAAAGTTCAACCTTACAGAAAAAAACAATTAAGACATGCAACCATTGAAACTGTGCAAGAAGAAATAGTCATTCACATGTTTTAAAAAAGTTATTTAAGGGTGGCGCCTGTGGTTCAGTGAGTAGGGTGCCAGCCCCAGCCAAACTGCAACAACCAAAAAAAAAAAAAAATAGCCGAGGGCGTTGTGGCGGGTGCCTATAGTCCCAGCTACTCAGGAGGCTGAGGCAAGAGAATTGCCTAAGCCCAGGAGTTGGAGGTTGCTGTGAGCAGTGTGATGCCACTCTACTGAGGGCAATAAGTGAGACTCTATCTCTATCAAAAAAAAAAAAAGTTGCTATGAGGGCTATCTCTCACAGTACGATCAAAATGTTTCTGATTGTATATGAAGCACATTCTGCCCTATGATTGCACCAATGTATACAATTATAATTTAATAAAATTATTAAAAAAAAAAGTTATTTAATAAAGAACATTACCTTCAAATGAGATAAACCAGACAGTAAGAAATAATAGCATCTTCCTTGTTTATCCAGGCAGTCCCTGGGTTATGAACCAGATTAGCTCTGTAGGTTTGTTCTTAAGTTGAATTTGTATATAAGCTGAAAACAGACACATTTACCTACTGACTTTAATAGCCCCTGTTTGTAAGTGTGAATCATATGTCACTTAGGTGTTTATAACTTGGGGACTGCCTGTATACATTTCAGCCTAGCATAGTTGCTGGAAACAGCTCAGTGTTCATTATACCTAAGCTGGGGGCTTTCAAAGATTCACATACATAAGACCCACCTATCAAGTGGCAATAAAATAACCATTCATAATCTTGTGAAATAATATTGTAGCACTATCAAAATCATGAAAACATAAAAGTAGGGCTTAAATTACTCACTTCAGCCTCAGCTTCTATCTTGTCCTCTTTTACCATTTTTTCAACCATTCTCTCAGCAAGCGGCAGAAACATTGTTTTTGAGAGGTTTTCATCCTGTGCTGATATAGACTACAGGCGGAAACATAAAGGTCTCATTGTAATTTCTCCCCTACTTGCACTATTTATATTAACATATAGATCAGTACTGTGACTCTAATACATAATTACTAAGCCACTATGTCAAGTATCAGACCTAATATGAACTGTCAAGAGGTTACATTAGGGAGTGGGCTGCTTTATAAGCAATTTCCTTCCTAAAGTTTCATTATCCTATGCAATCTTAAATACTAAGCTTCCATAATATGACCTAATTCTTAAATAGGATGTTCACACATCTTTCTGGAAATATGTAAAGAGGAAATATACCTATATTGTTTATTATGCTACATGTATGAGTATCAGCAGGTATTTGAAAAGGAAAACTTTCAGATCTTTTTGAGATCTTCATGTATCAGAAGGAGGAAATGTCAATCCCTTCCACTTACAGTTCACTAGTAGCTATAATTATCCTAAATTGATAATTAAAATGAATATCAATAATGTTAATATTGCCAGATTCTACTCAGAACTCACTTAACCCTTGTAAACAAACTTTCAATGTATATATTATGCTTATTTTATACAGAAAAAAAACATTGATAACAGTAAGACATTCCCCTTCCCCCACCAGTATATGAATACGGGACTGTCTAATCCCCAAACACCTATTTTTAATCACCTAATCTTAACTCCTTCTTGCCTATCCTTTCCTATACAGAATCTTATTTTGGTCCTTACTACAGCTCTGGGAGATAAATATCTCCACTCTGCAAAGAAGGAAACTCATGCTCAGAAATGAGAAGTGATAAAAACAAAGCCACCCAGTTCAATGACTTATTCACTAATCAACAATATTATTTTAAAGACAAACCTCAATTCAAAAAATTAAATATTTCACGGCTCTAGCACTCTGGGAGGCTGAGGCAGGTGACTTACCTAAGCTCAGAGGTTCAAGACTAGTCTGTGGAAGAGCGAAACCCCATCTCTAAAAAATAGCCAGGCAGGCTCGGCGCCTGTGGCTCAACAGGCTAAGGCGCCAGCCACGTACACCTGAGCTGGCGGGTTCGAATCCAGCCCAGGCCAGCCAAACAAAAATGACTGCTGCAACCAAATGGCCGGGCGTTGTAGCGGGCGCCTATAGTCCCAGCTACTTGGGAGGCGGAGGCAAGAGACTCACTTGAGCCCAGGAATTGGAGGTTGCCCAGGAATTTATGAGCTGTGATGCCACAGCACTCTATCCAGGGTGACAGCTTGAGGCTCTGTCTCCAAAAAAAAAAAAAAATAGCCAGGCAATATAGTGGGCACCTATAGTCCCAGATACTCAAGCTGAGGCAAGAAAATTGCTTGAACCCAACAGTTTGCAGATGCTCTGAGCTATGATACCACAGTACTCTACTGAGAATGACAAAGTGAAACTTTGTCTCAAAAAATATTTTCAAGGAGTGGCACCTGTGGCTCAAAGAAGTAGGGCGCTGGCTCCATATGCCAGAGGTGGCAGGTTCAAACCCAGCCCCGGCCAAAAATATATATATTTTTTTTTTCAAGGCTTATACTTAATCAAATAACCTGCTCTAAGATTCAAGGAAAATACAGTCCATGATGCATACAAATAAACTGATATGCCAATTTATAAGGAATACCCCCAAACCCCAACTTAACAAGTCAACTGACAATATGTAAATTCCCTATTTAACACATGCTGCAATATACTACCCAAAATGTTCAGAAGATACATTAAGAACAATGACTATATACAAAAATAAAAACAAACATTATTAATACCATTCTGAATGCCATACTCACTTGCATAATTAAGCTCATCACAGACCAAAAGTAGTAAGGGTTTTTAGGGACAATCTTATATAGAGCCATGCCAGCCTGAAAGATAGAGAGCCATTAATATTTAATTTATGAAACACTATACAGAGGGTAATTAATGATCTACGTATACCAGCAGGAAGTCTCATAGGACAACAGCAGCACATTTACACATCCCAGTTAGTGTAAGTGCTTAAGAACTTGAAGGCTACAGCAAGAGATGGATTTTCAAATCATCAGTGATATTTTATATTTGAATCAGATTTTTCTAAAATTAAAGTCCAATATTTCTAGAAGATACAGCAATCCAACATAGTTCTAATAGACAGTTAAGCAAATACAAAATTTGGCTGGAGTATACATAATAAATGAACTCTACTGAAGACACATTAACCAGTTATTCTAAAACAAGAAAACCAAAGAGTCGGCTCGGCGCCTGTGGCTCAACGGGCTAAGGCGCCAGCCACATACACCTGAGCTGGCGGGTTCGAATCCAGCCCTGGCCCACCAAACAACAATGACGGCTGCAACCAAAAAATGGCCGGGCGTTGTGGTGGGCGCCTGTGGTCCCAGCTACTTGGGACCCGCAAGCTCAGGACCAGGAATGTTTTATAGAAGACAACTGTTCCACAGACGGGTCAGAAGATGGTTTCAGTATGATTCAAGTGCACCACATCTCCACGTCAGATCATTCGTAAGGCATTAGCTTCTCATAAGGAGCACACAACCTACATCCCTTACATGGCACGGTTTACAGAGTTTGCACTCCTATGGCAATCTAATGCCCCTGCTGATCTTACAGGAGGCAGAGTTCAGGTGGTGATGCAA
>CAUYRH010099127.1:0-13397 GCA_963574655.1 Perodicticus potto
GAGGCAAGAGACTCGCTTGAGCCCAGGAATTGGAGGTTGCTGTGAGCTGTGATGCCACAGCACTCTATCCAGGGTGACAGCTTGAGGCTCTGTCTCAAAAAATAAATAAATAAATAAATAAATAAATAAATAAATAAATAAATAATAAAAATAATAGAGGAAATCAGTATTCAGAGCAAGGAAAAAATGACATTTGGGAATTAATATTCCGGTTAATTCTGCGTACTTCACATCTCAACTCCTTTTCTTGAAAGGAATACTGGCCACAATCCACAGGAATGGAGAATACAGATAGAAAACATATTCTAAGCTCCTGAAGAGCCCAAGAAACATAAATAAGGATTCAAGAGAAAATGGGTTGCTTCCCCTGCCTTATCCCTATATTTTCTATAAGTAAGTATAAACTGATTCTGTTGGATGAAACTTTTTTCTCCTTGGTTTGCTTTTCTTTTCTGGACAAATTTCATCTGAGGCCTTCCCTGCCATCTCTGTAATTCCTTTCTCTCCTCATTTAGGGATCTGACTGAACTTCCCTGGTTTACAACTGCATTTCCAATTGCCCACTGGAAAACTCCACATGAACATCCCCTCCATGCCCAAGGGACCCACCTGACTCCTTTTCATGCCAACCTCTGTCTTCATGCCCTTTATGCTACTGGTGCCAAAACAGTGGAAAAGACTAAGGAAAACAGGAACTCCAAGAAGGAAGCGCTCAGTGGCAGTTGGATGATGGGATTTTAGGGAATTTTTGTTTTCAGAATTTAATTTTTCAGCATTTTCTAGCCTCCCCTATAGGAAGCATGTGTTACTTTTGTAATCAGAAAGAGTAAGCATCTTTTAAAAAAGGAATCATACAGGTAAGTGTGCAGAAAACCTAAAATGGTTCCAGATTTCTAATCAGATGTGAATGTAACGATGAGCATATGAGTACCTAACAAAGGAAAAGAGTTTTTTTTTTTCCTCTTGGCCATTTCTTATGTTATTTAAGAATAGGGATCCACGGTTTTCCAAAGTTGAAAGTATTAAAATCAAGTCTCATCTGCAGTGAAAAGTCACTTTTCAGGACTGGGTCATACTCATCTGACATTTGCCCTTTCATTGATTCACACAATAAATATACACATGTACTATAGTGTTTAGAATCACACAGGAAGCAAAAACAGATAGGTCTTTCCTCATGGAACTATCTCTCCAGAGTCCAAACATTTCCCTGATATTGAAGATTTTTTATGTGCCATTTGTATACTTATTTTATAAAGTGTTCAAATTATTTGTCCTTTTTAAAAAAAAAAAGGATGATTTGTCTTAGTGAATTGCACAAGTGCTTTATATATTCTTGATTCAAGTCTTTTGTCAGATATATATGTTGTAAGTATTTCTTCTCAGTCTGTGGTTTGCTTTTCTATTTTCTTTTGAAAAGCAGAAGTTTTAAATTTTGACAAATACAATTTATCACTTCTTTTCCTTTCATGGCTTGTGCTTTTCTGTCATGCTGAAGAATTTTTGCCTATCTTCAGGATATGAAAATATTCTCCTGTATTTTCTTCTTGAATATTTGTAGTTTAGAATTTATGTTTAGGCTTGTGGAGTTCAGCTGATGTAAGGTAAAAGTCAAGTTTCACTTTTTTTTTTGGACACTTTGTCATCCTTAGTAGAGTGCCATGGCATTATAGCTCACAGCAACCTCTAACTCTTGGGCTCAAGTGATCCTTTTGCCTCAGCCTTCCACGTAGCTGGGGCTACAGGCACCCACCACAATGCCTGGCTAGTTTTTTCTATTTTTTTTTTTTTTTTTTTTTTTTGAGACAGAGCCTCAAGCTGTCACCCTGGGTAGAGTGCCAAGGCATCACGGCTCACAGCAACCTCCAATTCCTGGGCTCAAGCGAGTCTCTTGCCTCAGCCTCCCAAGTGGCTGGGACTACAGGCGCCCGCCACAAAGCCCGGCCATTTTTTTTTGTTTGTTTGTTTTGGTTGCACCCGTCATTGTTTGGCAGGCCCAGGCTGGATTCGAACCCGCCAGCGCAGGTGTATGTGGCTGGCGCCTTAGCCCGTTGAGCCACAGGCGCCGAGCCAGTTTTTTCTATGTTTAGTAGAGACAGGGTCTCACTCTTGCTCAGCCTGGTCTTGAACTCCTGAGCACAGGCGATCCACCTGCCTCAGCCTCCTAGAGGTGCCTGGTCCATTTTCATTTTTTTAAGAAAATAGGGTATCTAGTTGTTCTAGCACTGTATGTTGAAAAAAGATAATAATTTCCCCCATTGAATTACTTGGGCTCCTTGGTTGAAAATAAGTTGACCATATATGTGTGGGTCTCTATTTCTATATTCTGTTCTGTTCATCTGTGTATCTTATGTGTAAAAACCACACGCTCTTACTAATCTTGTAATTAAAGTAAATCAGTGTTAAGTCTCCAACATGGTTCTTCTTTTGAAACTTTGTTTTCACTATTCTGTGATCTTTGCAATTCTATATAAATTTTAGACTGAACTGGTTAATTTCGAAAAAAGTGAAAAAACAAAAACAAGAAGATGGCTGTGATTTCGATAGGGTTTGCACTGAATCTATAGATCAGTTTGGAAAATATTTACACCTTAACTATGTTGAGTTTTTTGATCCATAAACATGATACATCTTTCCATTTATAAACATGATACATCTTTCTTTTTAAAAATATTTTCATGTGGCTCTGCGCCTGTGGCTCAATGGGCTAAGGTGCCAGCCACATACACCTGAGCTGGTGGGTTCGAATCCAGCCCGGGCCCGCCAAACAACAATGACGGCTGCAACCAAAAAAAAAATGGCCGGGCGTTGTGGCAGGCACCTGTAGTCCCAGCTACTTGGGAAGCGGAGGCAAGAGACTCGCTTGAGCCCAAGAATTGGAGGTTGCTGTGAGCTATGATGCCATGGTACTCTATCTAGGGTGACAGCTTGAGGCTCTGTCTCAAAAAAAAAATATATATATATATTTTCATGATACATCTTTTACATTTAGTTCATCTTTAATTTTTCTTAGCAATGTTTGCTGAAACTTGTAATGTGTCTTTTACATATTTTGTTAAATTTATCCCATTCAATTCATGTTTTTGTGTGCTATTATAAATGATATTTAAATTTTTTTCTAATTGTTTATTTCTAATATAGAGAAATACAAGTCCTTTTATTTTATTTTATTATTTTATTATTTTTGAGAAAAGGTCTCACTCTGTTGCTGGAGTACACTGGCATAATCATAGCTTATTGCAGCTTTGAACTCTTGGGCTCAATTGAGTAGCCTCCCAGCTAGCTAGAACTACATGTGCATGCCATGATTATTTTAGTTTTTGTAGCTAGGGGATCTTGCTCTGTTTCTCTAGTTGGTTTCCAATGCCTAGACTCAAACTATCCTCCTGCCACGGCCTCTCATAGTGCTCGGATTAGTGTGAGCCTCTGTGCCTGGCCTGCAGTTGATTTTGTAGATTTATCTTGTGTTCTGCATCTTGTGTATGTTCCATTTATTAGTCTAGTAGTGTTTGGGGGTGGGGAGTAAATTCTTTAAGATTTTCTGTATATCTGATAATGTCTTCTGAGAATGAAGGCAGTTTTATTTTTTTCAACCTACTATGTATATTTTTATTTTTCTTGTCTGTACTGACTAGTTCTTCATTACAATGTTCCATAAAAGTATGGACATCCTTATTTTGTGTCTGACTTCAGAGGCAAACATTCCTTTACCATTACTTATGTTGTTAGCTGAGGGATTTTCATAGATACTCTGTATTAGATTGAGGATGTTCCCTTCTGTTAGTTTCCTAAGAGGGAATTATTCTTTTAAGTCATGAACAGGTGTTGAATTTTATCAGATGCTGTTGCCATATTGATTGAAATGATCATACAGTTTTTTCTATTTTTTTCTGTTTGTATGAATCACAGTAATTGGAATTTTATTTAATTTTTTTATTAAATTATAACTTTGCACATTGATACATTTATGGGGTTCAGGGTACTGCTTCAATATGAATCCCAGTGATTGGTTTTTGAATGTTAAATTTGGCATTCCTGGAATAAACTCCACTAGGTCATACAGTATTGCTTTTTCAATACATATATTGGGGGATTCCATTTGCAGGATTCAGGAATATTTCCTTCCATGTCCGTAAGTAATGCTTTTTTATAGTTTTCTTTTTTTGTAATGATTTTGGTTTCAGAGTAGCTTATCCTCATCAAATTATTTGAGAAGTGCTTCCTTTCTTATTTTCTGAAGTAGTTTGTGGACAGTTGATATTATATCTTTATTAAGATTCATTAGAATTAACGAGTGAATCTACCTGGGCCTGAAAATTCCTTTATGAGAAGGCTTTATATTATTAATAACTTAATTTTTAAAATTGATATAAGGCTCTTCGGGTATTCTATTTCTTAAGTCAGTTTTGATAATTTGTATCTTTTCAGACATTGATCCTTTTAAAGGTTGTCAACTTATTGGCATAAACTTTTTCATTATGTTCTCTCTCTCTCTCTCTGTTTTTTTTTTTTTTTTTTGTGCGTTCTCTTATTATCCTTTTTTTGTTGTTGTTAGAGACAGGGTCTTACTCTGTTACCCAGGCTGGAGTACAGTGGCATGGTCATAGCTCACTGCACCCTCAAGCTTGTAGGGTCAAGCAGTCCTGCTGCCTTACTCTCCCAGTAGCTAGGACTACAAGCATGCACCACCACACTTGTCAGATTTTTAAATTTTTTGTAAAGAAGAGGTCTCTCTTTGTTGTTCAGGCTGATCTCAAACCATCCTCACACCTGAGCCTCCCAAAGTGCTAGGATTATAGGTGTGATGTCATGCCCTGGTCCTCTTACTATGTTTTTAATGTTTGTGGTGATATTTCCTCTTTCATCCCTGAAATTGGTAATTTCTATTTTATTTTATTGTATTTTTAAAATTATTATTATTATTTGGGGTTTTTTTTGGTAGTTTTTGGCCAGGGCCAGGCCTGAACCCACCACCTCTGGTATATGGGGCTGGCACCCTACTCCTTGAGCCACCAGTGCCACCCTGCTTTTTAAATTTTCTTGTTCAGTATCAATAGAGATTCATATGTTTTGTTGCTTTTTTTCAACAGAACAGCTTTTGGCTTTATTAATTAGCTGTCTTGTTTGTTGTCTTTGTAAGTCAATGATTTTCACTCTATTATTTCCTTTCTTCTTTTTGTTTTGAATTTAATTTGTTCTTTTCCAGTTTCTTAAAGTAGAAGTGTAGGTCATTGATTTGGGATCTTTTTTATTTTTTGGTAATACATATAAGGATTTAAAACTAAATTTACCTCTCAAATTTTGATATATTGTGTTTTCATTTTCATTTAGTTCAAGATATTTTTGTAATTTCCCTCATGAGTTTTTCATTCACTCGTGAATTGTTTAGAAATATGTTGTTTAAATCCCAAACATTTAGGAATTTCTCAACTATATGTGATTGAATAATAATTCTATTATGGTCAGTGATCATATTTTGTATGATTTTGGGGTTTTAAAAATTTATCAATTTCCTGGGCCTCAATTCCATGAATGGACTGTGTCTACTCATTGATACATTCATTCACTTTGCCCCGGAGGGGACTGTGTTCGTTCATCAATACATCCATTCACCTTGCAAAAAATAAATAAATAAATAAATAAATAAATACAAAAAAAAAAAAAAAAAGAAGAAGCAGTGAGAGCTTTCAACTTTGGATTATAAAACCCCATTGATGATTTTAAAAATACATTCAAAATAAAAATGATTAAATTAAAAAAAAAAGAAGAAGCAGTAGCAGCAAGAGCAAAGAAAATAAATAAATAAAAATAAAAATTTATCGATACTTGTTTTATGGCTCAGCCCATGGTCTATCTAGATCAGTGGTTCTCAACCTTCCTAATGCCATGACCCTTTCATACAGTTCCTCATGTTGTGGTGACCCCCAACCATAAAATTATTTTCATTGCTACTTCATAACCATAATTTTGCTACTGTTATGAATCATAATGTAAGTATCTGATATGCAGGAGACTCCCAAAGGGGTTGCGACCCACAGGTGGAGAACCACTGTTCAAGATGATTGTTCCATGTGCATCTGAAGATAATGTATATTCTGCTATCATTAGGTAGAATGTTGTATTAATGTCTCTTGGATCAGGTTAGTTAACAGTATTATTTAAATCTTCTCCTTCTCTGCCTCCATTATGTCAATTACTCACAGAGGAGATTTGACATCTCCTGCTGTGATTATGCATTTATTTCTCCTTTCAACTCTGTTGCTTCAGGTATTTTGAAGCTTTGTTACTGGGTACATAAAATTTTAGCATTATTATTTCTCCTTGATGAATAGACCCTTTTATCATTAGAAAAATTTTATTTTTATCTCTGATAATATTTCTTATCCTAAAATCTATTACATCTGATACTGATATAGCCCCTCTGGGTTTCTTATGGTGTTTGCATGGTATATATTTTTCTGTCCTTTTACTTTTAACCTGTTTTTAAGTGGAACTATTTTTTTTTTTTTTTTTTGACAGAGTCTCACTATGTCACTTTCGGTAGAGTGCCATGGCATCACAGCTCACAGCAACCTTCAACTCTTGGGCTTAAATGATTCTCTTGCCTCAGCCTCCCAAGTAGCTGGGACTATAGGCGCCCACCACAATGCCCGGCTGTTTTTTTGTGGCACTTGTCATTGTTTAGCTGGCCTGGGCTGGGTTTGAACCCGCCAGTCTTGGTGCATGTGGCTGGTGCCGTAACCACTATGCTACGGGCACCAGGCCATAAGTGAATGTTTTATAGACAGAATATAGTTGGGCCTTGCATTTTAGTGCAATCTGACAACTCTGACTTTTAACTGAATTGTTCAGACCATTCTCATTTAATGTAGTTATCAATAAGGTTGAGTTTAAACCTACCATTTTCCTGTCTGTTTTCTATTTGTCCCATCTGCTCGTTACTATTTTTGTCTTCTGTTTTTGGCATAGTTGAGTATTTTTTTAGTGTTTCGTTTGATCTCTGCTATTTAACTTACTATGTGTCTATCTAAGGTTTACAATATACATCTTTAAGTTAGTCTACTACTTGAAAGTCTACTTTCAAGTATATGTACCATTTAACATATTATTTATGACCCTTATGATATTCCTCTATTTCCTCTCCAATTCTTGTGCTTATTGTCATCTTGTATTTTACTTCTACATGAGTGTTTTATGAGCTGATGATACATTAGTGTTGGTTTTATACTGTAGTCATTTTTTGAAGACATTTTAAAAACAAGAAAATACTTTTTATATTTTCCCATATATTTAACATTTCTGATACTCTTCATCTCTTTGTATAGATCTCAGTTTCTTTCTGTTATCAATTTCTTTCTATATGGAGCAATTTTTTTTTTCAATTTCATTAATAAGGTTGTATTTACAAGTGAGAACATGATGTCATCTTTTTTTTTTTTTGATGCAGAAAAAACTTTTTTTTTTTTTTTTGTTGGGGATTCATTTAGGGTACAAGAAACCATGTTACACTGGTTGCATTTGTTGGGTAAAGTCCCTCTTACAATTGTGTTTTCCCCCCAAAAGGTGTGGCACACACCAAGGCCCCAAGACCCCACCCCCCTCGCTCCTTTCCTCTCTCTGCTCTTCCTTTCCCCACCGCTCCCTCATTCTTTCTCTTTCTGCTCTCCCCTATATGGAGCAGTTTTTAAAATATTTTTTTATGTGCATATCTCCTGTCAGTGAAATCTCTTTGCTCTTGTTTAACTAAAAAAGTCTGTATTTATTTTTATTTCTAAAAGATATTTTCTGTGGGCAGAGAATTCTACATTTACAGAGTTTGAACCGGATCAGCATTTTCAATGTTATTCCATTGTTCTCTGGCTTGCATAGATTCTCATGAGAAGTCTTTGATAATTTTTATATTTGCTAATCATTTTCCGCAATGTCTGAAAAAGATTGTTTCCTATATGTTAGCCAGTGTTTTTCTTTTTGTTTTTTCATAGTAGAAGGGTAATTTTGGACCCTCTTTCTATCTCATGTCAGGATGCAGAAGTTACCATTAGTTTTTAATTTTTACAAAGTAAAATTTACTAATAGGGTCTTTTTTGGGGGGGGAGATTCATTGGGGATACAATAAACCAGGTTATGCTGATTGCATTTGTTAGGTAAGGTCCCTCTTACAGTCGTGTTTTGCCCCCAGAAGGTGTGGCACACACCAAGACCCCACCCCCCTTGCTCCTTCCCTCTCTCTCTTCTTCCTTTCCTCACCCCTCCCTCCTTCTTTCTCTCTCTGCTCTCCACTTCCCTCACCCCCACCGTGTCATTAATTGTCATTAATTGTCCTCATATCAAAATTGAGTACACAGGATTCCTGCTTTTCCATTCTTATGATGCTTTACTAAGAATAATGTGTTCCACTTCCATCCAGGTTAATACAAAGGCTTTAAAGTCTCTTTTTTTTTTTTGAGACAGAGCCTCAAGCTGTCACCCTAGATAGAGTGCTGTTGCATCACAGCTCACAGCAACCTCCAATTCCTGGGCTCAAGCGATTCTCCTGCCTCTGCCTCCCAAGTAGCTGGGACTACAGGTGCCCGCCACAACGCCCTGCTATTTTTTTTGGTTGCAGCCGTCATTGTTGTTTGGTGGGCCCAGGCTGGATTTGAACCTGACAGCTTAGGTGTATGTGGCTGGCGCCTTAGCCCGTTGAGCCACAGGCGCCGAGCCAAGGCCTGGTTAATTTAAAAAAAAATTTTTTTTTTGAGACAGAGCCTCAAGCTGTCACCCTGGATAGAGTGCTGTGGCATCACAGCTCACAGCAACCTCCAATTCCTGGGCTCAAACAAGTCTCCTGCCTCCGCCTCCCAAGTAGCTGGGACCACAGGCACCTGCCACAACGCCCGGCCATTTTTTGGTTGCAGCCATCATTGTTGTTTGGAGGACCCAGGCTAGACTCGAACCTGCCAGCTTAGGTGTATGTGGCTGGCACCTTAGCCCGCTGAGCCACAAGTGCTGAGCCTTTAATAATTTTTTTGTAGAGCTTAGGTCTTGCTATGTTGCTCAGACTGGGCTTGAACTCCTGGCCTTAAGCAATCCTCCTGCCTTGACCTCCTGAAGTGCTAGGATTACAGGAGTAGGTCCCTGAACCTAGCCAGGTCTTATTTTTTTGTCCACCAGGAGAATTTCATTTATTTATTTGAGACAGAGTCTCACTCTGTCACCCTGAGTAGAGTGTTATTGTATCAAAGTTCACAGCAACCTCAAACTCTTGGGCTTAAGTGATCTCCTTGCCTCCAACCTTCCAAGTATCTGGGACTACAGGTGCCTGCAAGAATGCCTGACTAGTTTTTTTATGTTTATTTTATTTTATTTATTTATTTATTTTTTTGAGATAGAGTCTCATTATGTCACCCTCAGTAGAGAGCTGTGGCGTCACAGCTCACAGCAACCTCAAACTCTTGGGCCTAAGCAATTCTCTTGCCTCAGCCTTCCAAACTATGCCCAGGTAGTTTTTTGTTGTTGTTGCAGTTGTCATTGTTGTTTAGTAGACCCAGGCTGGGTTTGAATCCACCACCCTTGGTGCATGTGACTGGCACCATAACCACTGTGCTACAGGCGCTGAGCTGAGTTTTTCTTTTTCTTTTTTTTTTTTGAGACACAGTCTCACTATGTTGCCTTCTGTAGAATGCCGTCACAGCTCACAGCAACCTCAAACTCTTGGGTTTAAGGGATTCTCTTGCCTCAGCCTCCCAAGTAGCTGGGACTACAGGCGCCTGCCACAACACCTGGCTATTTATTGTTAGTCTGTTGTTTAGCAGACCCAGGCAGGGTTTGAACCCACTATCCTCTGTGTATGTGGTTGGCACTGTAGTCACTGTGCTAGGGGTGCCGAGCCGAGTGTTTCTTTTCTTTTTTTGTTTTTTTGAGACAGAGCCTCAAGCTGTCCCCGTGGGTAAAGTGCCATGGCACCACAGCTCACAGCAACCTCCAACTCCTGGGCTCAAGCGATTCTTCTGCCTCCACTTCCCAAGCAGCTGGGACTACAGGCGCCCACCACAACGCCCAGCTATTTTTTGGTTGCAGCCATCATTGTTGTTTTGGTGAGCCTGGGCTGGATTCGAACCTGCCAGCTCAGGTGTATGCGGCTGTTGTCTTAGCCGCTTGAGCCAGAGCCAAGTGTTTGTATATTTAGTAGAGATGGGATTTCCATCTTGCTCAGGTTGGTCTTGAACTCCTGAGTTCAAGCAATCTACCTTCTTCGGCCTTCCAGAGTACTAGGATTATAGGTGTGAGTTTTTAATTGGTGCATTTAGATTTTCTTTTCTTTTCTTTTTTTGAGACAGAGCCTCAAGCTGTCACCCTGGATAGAGTGCTGTGGCATCACAGCTCACAGCAACCTCCAATTCCTGGGCTCTAGCGAGTCTCTTGCCTCCGCTTCCCAAGTAACTGGGACTGCAGGCGCCCGCCTGGCGATTTTTGGGTTGCAGCCGTCATTTGTTGTTTGGCGGGTCCGGGCTGGATTCGAACCTGCCATCTCAGGTGTATGTGGCTGGCGCCTTAGCCCGTTGAGCCACAGGCGCTGAGCCGGTGCATTTAGATTTTCAAAGTGATTATTGCTATAGTTATTGTTTGGTTATAATCCTAGTACTCTGTGAGACTGAGGCTGGTGGATTGCTTGATTTCAAGAGTTCGAGACCAGCCTAAGCAAGAGCAAAACCCTGACTGTATTAAAAATAGAAAAACTAGATTGTCTGGTGGTATATGCCTGTAGTCCTACCTACTTGGGAGGCTGAGGCAGAAGGATTGCTTGAGCTCAAGAGTTTGAGGTTGCTGTGAGCTATGATGAATGCCATGGCATTCTAGAGAGGGCAACAAAGGAAAAAAGGAAAGAAAACGTCTCAGAAATGGTGGCGGCTGCAGCAGGTTGGGGAATCTGGACAAAGCTGGGACTGCGTGAGATTCCCATCTACTTACGCCAGCGCTCACCTGGCAGCCAGGGTGTCCGGGTCATCGAGAAACGGTTATATGGAGGTGAAGGAGGCAAATCCTGACCTGCCCATCCTAATCCAGAATGCTCCAATGTACAGCCCAAACTCTGGGCCCGCTACACATGTGGCCAAGAGAAGAATGTCTTGTTGAACAATTTCAGTACTGACCAGGTAATCACAACCATGGAGAACGTGTTAAGTGGCAAAGCCTGAAACCTCCATTGAGGGTTAAAAGCAACAGTCCCAGAGCCTGGGCTCTGCTGGACTTAGTACAATATGGAAAAGTGCGTTCTGTTCCTTATAAAGTTTATACTTTAAAAAAAAAAGAAAAGAAAGAAAATGTCTCAAAGGAAAAAAGTGTAAATTCATATATATTATATATTTCCCTATGTACCTATCATAAGATGAATATATAATGCCTACTTATTTTTTTTTATTTTTATTTTTTAGTTTTTTAAAAAAGACTCTTATTTTGTCACCCTTGGTAGAGTGCTGTGGCATCACAGCTCACAGCAACCTCTAGTTCCTGGGCTTAGGTGATTCTCTTGCTTCAGACTCCTGAGTAGCTGGGACTATAGGCACCCACCACAATGCCCAGCTATTTTTTGTTGCAGTTTGGCCAAGGCTGGGTTCGAACACACCACCCTTGGCATATGGGGCTGGCACCCTACTCATTGAGCCACAGGCACTGCCCCAATGCCTACTTATTGTATGAATGATTATGCCTCAATGATTATAATTTCTTTCCATATTTAAGAAAATCAAGAAACAAAGTACCTCGTTCAAAAGCTCTGCTTACATCATCAATAATTTCTTTTTGTTTAGCTGAAAGAGAAAAACATTATCTTAATTTTATTTAAATAGACTTATACTATGAAAATACACTGTAATCATGCTTGTTTGAACACAACAAAGAAACAATCTTGGAACCAAGGATAAGGCTTCATAACCTCTGTTTCTATGTGTACTGCAATGCTTGCTGCTGTGTACCGCCACACTGGTTGGCCCTACTTACACTCTGTTTTTCTACCCATGAAGGATTTGAGGGGCAATCACTAAAGGTTATAAAATGGCTACAGAATCATTAAAAGAAAAAGAACAAGGAGGGCCGCGCCTGTGGCTCATCAAGTAGGGCGCAGGCCCCATATACCAAAGGGGCGGGTTCAAACCCAGCCTCGGCCGAAGTACAAAACAGAAAAATAGCCGAGTGTTGTGGCGGGCGCCTGTAGTCCCAGATACTTGGGAGGCTGAAGAAAGAGAATCGCCTAAGTCCAGGAGTTGGAGGTTGCTGTGAGCCGTGTAATGCCACAGCACTCTAAAGTGAGACTCTGTTTCTACAAAAAAAAAAAAAAGAAAAAGAACAAGGATATGCCATGATTATCTCCATGAAGCCATCCGAACCTTCCAAATTTAGCAAGGAGAAAATTATCATGCTAGGATCACCTACAAGCAATGCATTATTGAATGTTTTATTTATTTATTTATTTATTTGAGACAGAGCTTCAAACTGTTGCCCTGGGTAGAGTGCCATGGCATTACAGCTCACAGCAACCTCCAACTCCTGGGCTTAAGTGATTCTTTTGCCTCAGCCTCCCAAGTAGCTGGGATTATAGGTGCCTGCCACAACATACAGCTATTTTTTGGTTGTAATTGTCATTATTGTTTGGCAGGCCCGGGCTGGATTCAAACCCGCCAGCTCTGGTGTATGTGGCTGGTGCCTTTAGCTACTTGAGCTACAGGCGCTGAGCCTATTGAATGTTTTAGGCAACCACTTGCAAACTATATATATATATATATAGCCTCCTAGGAAAATAAAATTTTTTAGATCATATTGTGTCATCATAAGACAGATGATGCCAAATAAAATAAAAGAGCAACCATATTTCTGTTGTTTCTTTGTTAAAAAATGAGGAGTTTCGGTGGTGCCCATGGGTCAGTGGGTAGGACGCCGGCCACATACACCGAGGCTGGTGGGTTTGAACCTGGCCTGGACCAGCTGAAACAACAATGACAACTGCAACAACAACAACAATAAAATATCCAGGCATCGTGGCAGGCACCTGTAGTCCCAGCTATTTGGGAGGCTGAGGCAAGAGAATCGCTTAAGCCCAAGAGTTTGAGGTTGCTATGAGCTGTGATGCCATAGCACTCTATCAAGGGTGACATATTAAGACTCTGTCTCTAAAGAAAAGAAAAATGAGGAGTTTTACAATAAGTGTATGTTTCAGATATAAATAATTTCAGTCATACATGGTTTCTTCTTTGAAAGCACTTTTATTTATTTATTTACTTATTTATTATTTCTTTTGAGACAGAGTCTCTCTGTGTTGCCCTCAGTAGGGTGCTATGGCGTCACAGCTCACAGCAACCCCAAATTCCTGGGCACAAGCAATTGTCTTGCCTCAGCCTCCCAAGTAGCTGGGACTACAGGCG
>CAUYRH010099128.1:0-26606 GCA_963574655.1 Perodicticus potto
ATTTATTTATTTATTTATTTTGAGACAGAGCCTCAAGCTGTCACCCTGGATAGAGTGCTGTGGCATCCACAGCTCACAGCAAACTCCAATTCCTGGGCTCAAGCGAGTCTCCTGCCTCCGCCTCCCAAGTAGCTGGGACTAAAGGCGCCCGCCACAACGCCCGGCCATTTTTTTTTGGTTGCAGCCACCATTGTTGTTTGGCGGGCCCGGGCTGGATTCGAACCCGCCACCTCAGGTATACATGGCTGGCGCCTTAGCCCGCTGAGCCACAGGCGCCGAGCCGAAAGGCAAGTATCTAATGTACTCAGTACTAATATGAAACCAGTACACGATCTAATACACAAAGGTCGTGGATCTCTGTGTATCTCTCTTTATCCACACGAGAGAAAAACTCAATTCACTTCAAGTTGGGGAGGGAACGAGGGAAAAGTGAGAGGAGGAGGGTCAGGGCCTGCTGTGCTCCCCCTTACCGTGCACAATGTAAGGCACACTTTGGGGAGTGGGACACAACTACAAGAGGGACTCTACCTAACAAATGCAAAGAGTGTAACTTAGTTGTCTGTACCCTCACATTAACCTGAAATTTAAAAAAAAATAACAAATAAATAAACTTTTTTCTTATTAATCCACCTTCATTTTGAGTTGATCTTTCAGTGAACCCTTAGGGTAGGGGGAGTTTCCTCTCACCCCTACAGTTTGACGTCAGTAGATCTGAACTCTGACCAGCCAGCAATACACGGTTCTGAGACTCAGCTCCCAGAGCCACTCAGGAGCCTGAGGGTCCAAGCCAGGTACTGCTGGACCTGCTGCTCTCTCACTGCAGCCGAGGCTTGTGGGTGAAAGGAGCATGGCCTCCACCAACTGACAGGCCTCGTCATCCTGTTTGACCAAGAGATCATGGGTACAAAAAAGTCTGTAGAAGATACATGCTGTCGCCGTGCTGGGAAAGCAAAGTACTGTTAACTACCTATGCTGCCATAACAATAAAAGAAAAATTCTTCCATGTTCACATGAGCCACACCAAACTACACCAAGACAATTAGGGGACAACCCCTACAAGTGATCTGAAAGTAAAGAGTTCCAGAGCCAGTACCCAGGCCCCTGAAGCACAGGTTTTCATGAAATAGAAAGCTTTCTTCCCAAGACTGTGGTCCAAGAAACCCCATTTTTCACTTAAAAACTCCTTTTTTACTTTTCATCTCCCTCAATAGTCCTTTTAAAATACATCTTTTGGCTCAGTGCCCGTAGCACAGTGGTTATGGCACCAGACACATACACCAAGGCTAGCGGGTTTGAACCCAGCCTGGGCCAGCTAAACAACGACAAATGCAACAACAACAACAAAAAATAGCCGGGTGTTGTACCGGGCACCTATAGTCCCAGCTACTTGGGAGGCTGAGACAAGAGAATCACTTAAGCCCAAGAGTTGGAGGTTGCTGTGAGTTGTGAGGCCACAGCACTCTACCAAGGGCAACACAGTGAAACTGTATCAAAAAAAAAAAAAAAAAAAACCCCAAAAACCAAAAAACCCCACATCTTTTAAGCCTCCTTCTTCAAGGATTACACTTTGTTTTTTTGATGTTTTTTTTTTTAGAGACAGAGTCTCACTTTGTCACCCTCGGTAGAGTGCTGTGGCCTCACAGCTCACAGCAACCTCCAACTCCTGGGCTTAGGCGATTCTCTTGCCTCAGTCTCCCAAGTAGCTGGGACTACAGGCGCCCGCCACAACACCCGGCTATTTTTTGTTGCAGTTTGGCCAGGGGCGGGTTCAAACCCACCACCCTCAGTATATGGGGCCGGTGTCATACTCACTGACCCACAGGTGCCACCTTAACTCAGCTTTTAATGTGTGGAACTACTGGAGAAGTTCCAGACAGGAGGAATGAAGGAGCTTAGGAAATTTTACCCCTTGGTGTATGAGTATTTGAAAATATGACCCCTTGGTACAAAGAGTATTTTGAATTAAAGACCCATAGAGATTAACAGGCCCTTGGAGGGGTTTTCCCTCTGTTTGCATAAACTGGACTGACCTGTTCAAAAGATCATAGGGGGCAACTGACTTCCCTGACTCTTCCTATTATCTAAATACATTGCAGGGGCTTGGCAGCCGTAGCATAGTGGTTACGGTGTCAGCCACATGCACCAAGGGTGGCGGGTTCGAACCCGGCCCAGGCCAGCTGAACAACAATGACAACTGCAACAAAAAATAGCCAGACACCGGGGCAGGCGCCTATAGTCCCAGCTACTTGGGAGGCTGAGGCAAGAGAATTGCTTAAGCCCAAGAGCTTGAGGTTGCTGTGAGCCATGACACCGCGGCACTCTACCAAGGGTGACATAGTGAGACTCTGTCTCAAAAAAAAAAAATTATAAAGGGCGGTGCCTGTGGCGCAAAGGAGTAGGGCACCAGCCCCATATGCCAGAGGTGGCGGGTTCAAACTCAGCCCTGGACAAAAACTGCAAAAAAAAAAAAAAATTAATTAAAAATAAATAAATAAGTAAATTGTAGGAAAGAAGATCAAGAATGCAACCAGATCTGGCCTAAATTATTTTAAACACAATACCTGTCTGTAAGGTTAATTTACAAGTCACACGGTTTTCCCATCCATTTGTCCTCCCTAACACCACCTGTCCCTCCTGAAGAAAATCACCTGCACTCCTCATTTCCCCTCCCCTCCAAAAAGACAGGTATAAACATATCTGACTTCACTGGGATATGGGGTAATCAATCATTCTGTGATTCTCCCCAGGTGCATGGTAAAAAAAACCTTCCCTTATTAAGAAAGAGAGAGAGAGAAAGAGAGAGCAAGCTAAGAGGATTTTTTAAAGGAAGTATTTATTGCATAAAGGAAAGAATAGTTCAATATTAGATAATCTATTAAAATAATCCATTACATTACAGGATTAAAAACAATATGATCATATCAAGATGTAGTATAAAAGCTTTTCAGAAAAGTCAATGGCCGTTCCTAATAAAATCCTGAGTAGAGAGGAACCTAAAAACTTTCCGAACGTGAAAAGTCACACGTATTTATGTGATGAACACTGTACTGAGCACAGAAGCTAAAAGCACTTACATTAAAATCAGAGAACAAACAAAGTACTTGCTAACATTATTGTCCAATAACGTTTTGATGGTGCTGGCTAATGGAGGATTAAGTGTTAAAAAAAAATCCATAAGCCGAAATAAATGACAAAACTATTAGAATAAGAATATAGTATTATACAATTGTGTATCTAGAAAATTCAAGGGACTTTCAATAGATGTATACTGTTTTCTTAGATAAAAAGACAGTATCATATAAATTTGATACTATTCTTTACATTTCAACAAGATTTTTGCTTATTTATAGAACTTGATAATATAATTATAAAATTCATATTGAAAAATAAACATAAGGACTGCCAAGAAAAATTGGGGGGGAGATGGGGAGTAAAGGGTGACCTTGCCTATAAATTACCAAATATCCTACAGTTGTTTGTTTTTGAAGATAGGTCCTCGCTGTATCACTGATGGGTTGATCGGAGGAATTCCCAAAACAGAGCAAGCATAGGCCGCTCCATTTTGAGCATAAGGCACTCTACCTTGGCTGTTCAGTGACCTCTGCTGAGCCCACCCACTTCTGGGATCCAGCCAGAAGAAATGAGGAATGAGGAACGAGGGAACGTGATGGGTCCAGGGGGGCGAAACCATAAAGGAACAGAAAAGCCTCATGGGAAGCCAGCCGGAACCATACCTGGCAAGAGTCACTAGCACACCAAAGTAACACTCTCCCTCTCCTACCCTACCTAAAACTTTTAAAAGCTAAGCATCCTTGCTCTTGGGGGCTGATGCCTATTGAGTCTCAGCCCACCTCCCCCAAGGTGCCAAATAAACTTTAGCTATTGCTCTACATCTGGGTCTGTGACTTAACTGAGTCGACCGCTACCTTACAGTCACCAAGGCTAGAATACAGTGGCATGATCACAGCTCATAGGCTCAAAGGATCCTTTCCTATCTGTCTTCTGAGTAGCCAACGCTATAAGCATGCAGCCTTACACCTAATGTTTTATTTTTTTAATTAATTTTTTTTTTTTTTTTTTTGCGATTTTGGCTGGGGCTGGGTTTGAACCTACCACCTCCAGCATATGGGGCCGGCACCCTACTCCCTTGAGCCACAGGAGCCGCCTGATTAATTTTTTTTTTTTTTTGAGACAGAGTCTCACTTTGTCGTCCTTGGTAGAGTGCCAGTGCCATCACAGCTCAAAGCAACCTCAAACTCTTGGGCTTAAGCAATTCTTTTGCCTCACCCTCCCAAGTAGCAGGGACTACAGGCGCTCACCACAATGCATGGCTATATTTTTTTTATTTTGAGACAGAGTCTCACTTTGTTGCCCTGGATAGAATGCCATAGCATCACAGCTGACAGCAACCTCCAGTTCTTGGGCTTAGGTGATTCTCTTGCCTCAGCCTCCCGAGTAGCTGGGATTACAGGCACCTGCCACAATGCCTGGCTACTTTTTGGTTGTAGTTGTCATTGTTGTTTGGCAGGCCCAGGCTGGGTTCGGACCCACCAGCTCTGGTGTATGTGGCTGGTGCCCTAGCGCTGAGCCTAATTTTTTAATTTTTTGACAGATAGGGTCTTACTATGTTGTGCCAGTTGGCCTTAAAACTTCTGACCCCAAGTGATCCTCCCACCTTGGCCTCCCAAAGTGCTGGAATTATAGGTATGAGCTGCTGTGCCCAGCCCCAGATGATACTTTATAAATGAAACTCTACAGCAGGTAATTGTTAAGTGTTGGTGAGGATGTAGCAAAACTCCACACTCTTTTTTTTTTTTGAGACAGAGTCTCACTTTGTCGCCCTCTGTAGAGTGCTGTGGCCTCCTCGCTCACATCAATCTCAAACTCTTTTTTTTTTTTTTTTTTTTTTAGACAGAGCCTCAAACTGTCACCCTGGATAGAGTGCCCCGGCATCACAGCTCACAGCAACCTCCAATTCCTGGGCTCAAGCGAGTCTCTTGCCTCCGCCTCCCAAGTAGCTGGGACTACAGGCGCCTGCCACGACGCCTGGCCATTTTTTGGTTGCAACCGTCATTGTTGTTTGGCGGGCCCAGGCTGGATTTGAACCCGCCAGCTCAGGTGTACGTGGCTGGCGCCTTAGCCCGTTGAGCCACAGGCACCGAGCCTGCAAAACAATTCTTATAATTTCTGGTTTTGTAATACCCATTATTCATAAAGTGACTTAATTTTAAAATGTTTTGAAAAGTAACATGGTTTTGGCGTATAAGCAGTAAAACAGAGTAAAGGTCAGAAATTAACTCAAATATATGTGAGAACTTAATATAGCTTGAGCATTCCTTCATTTAAAAATTCAAAATCTGAAGTGCTCCAGACTCTGAAACAAGTGGAAAAGTCCACACTTGACCAAAGAGTCAAAATAGTCAAAACTTTGTTTCTTGCGCAAAATTATTAAAAATGGCTCTGTGTATAAGGTTAGTATATGAAACATAAATGAATTTTGTGTTTAGACTTGGGTCTAATTCCCAAGATACCTCATTATGCATATGCAAATATTCCAGAATCCAAAACAATCTGAAATTCAAAACATTTGTGGTCCCAAGGGTTTTGAGTTAAGTAATATTTAACCTGCATGTGAAGATGGATGCTACCTTTATCCATCTATGAATAGGGAGAAGAATTATTTGACAAATAGGATTGGGATAGCCAGTAGTCATCTGGAAAACTAAAAAGTTGGCTTCAAGAAGAGTCAAAGATTTCAATGTAAAACAAAAAACTGTAGTTTTGGTGTAATCCAGAAATGGTAAAGGCTTTTCACAGTGCAAAATAGAACTGATGCTAAATTGCTGAATTTTATGACATAAAAGGAAAATTCTGTATGAGGAAAAAATGCAAAGGTAAGAGAGAAACAGACTAGTAAAACTTCAAAGGACTAGTTTATGCTTAATAAAGAGCTTCTAGAAAATAACACAGTAGCAAATGAGTAAAGAGAATTCATATGAAAAGATGTACAATTTTATTTATAATAAAGATGTAAGTTAAGACTGGAGCATGCTATTTATCACCTATCAAGTTTGCAAAGATTGGTTGCATAGTATAATTTGGGGACAGATAAAAGAAAGGAAAATGGGCAGCCTCATACATTGCTGGTGGGAATATAAAGAGTTTGTGTTCTATGGAAATCAATTTGGAAATCATTGTCAAAATTACAATTGCGCATATATTTTGCTCTTGCAATTCCATTCTAAGATTTTATCCTGTAGAAGATTTTTGCATGTGTCAAAAAATACGTGAGTGTATTTGTGGTAGCATTATTTGTCATTGCAAAAGATTAGAAACCTAAACTTTATAGGGGAGTGGTTAAGTAAACTATGGTTTAATCTAGTCAGTGGAATATTAGACGGTCCTTACAAATAATGAGGCAATACTATGTGTACTGCTGTGGTGCCATATCTCAGATATGAGAAAAAATAAAAGATGTAAGACTCTGTGTGTAGTATGCTCCCATTTATGTGATTTAAATATGCATATGTAGGTAGCTATAGAATGTAGTGTTGTCTCTGGAAGGATGCATGAGATTTTGGTGAAAATGGTTGCCTCCAGTGTAGAAATCGTTATCTTGAGAACAAAAGTGGATTAACTTTTTGGGGTATACTGAATAACTTTTCAATTTTATTTTTGGCATGTGCACGTAATACCTATTCAGAGTTAATATTTTTAAGTTATGTTATACTTAGAAGTGAATCAGTACAGAAGAAAATAATAAAAGGCTGTAATAGTTATAAACAAATATTTACTGTACTATGCATTTAATGTTAGATTTTGTTAGAGCTCTTCTAATTCAGTTGATGTTACATGACTCACTGGAGAGTAGCTGTAGTGGAATGGGGGCAGTAGGGAGACTTGGGGTTCCTATAAACAAATAGGATTATGAATGACAACCAGCAGTTACTGCTTCTCTTGATACTTTTAGCACATTAAAGGACGTCCTTTACTACCTGGAATCTACTTCAGCAACTGGCCACAGTGTGCAGCTGCCTCTTGTGAGAAAGGGATCATGAAGGCTGCTATAGGAGTTTGTATTTGGGTGCCACCCTGTGCAAGGTGCAGCCCACTAACAGTGAGAGGACAGGGACTCAGGGAGGGTACCCCTTCCGGGCCACAATTCCAGGCCTGAATCTCTGTGTACACCTATATTGGTTCCTGCTCCCCATGTATATTTGATGTGCCATTTTAAATTGGTGTAAGGTGACTACTTAATAATACGCACTTATTTTATATAAAGAAAACTGGCATCTAGTTAGGTAGGCTCAGTGTCAAGTGTCCTATAGTTGGCTGATGTGAGGCTGGATTTGAAAATTGAGGATCTTGACTCTCTGCTCTCACTGCCTCACACTGATCCTTCAACCCTGAGGGAATATTGGAGGAAGGGATTTAATGATAATTGAAAGATGAGGATGTAGAACCTTGGAGGAATTATTAAAAGAATTGCATGTAAATAGTTTAGACATCTTTGAAGGCCTACTATGTCTAATGTTTAGAATCTTTTTTTGTAGAATAGATTATAATAGGATGATTGTAGCTGTATTCTTTAAGAAATGTATAATAGATAAAAGTAAGACTATAGCAATTTAGGAATATAGGATAGGTATAAACAAAAACTAATATGAAAATTATGTGTATTTTCAGAAAAAAGAGAGGGGGAGCAGGGAATGTATGAGGGCTTTCAGGTCTGTGGTGTTACAATTAAATTTTCCCTTCTCTTGCTTTTGGTTGGATTAAAATTTACTCAGTTAAAATTAATAAGTTGGCTCGGCACCCATAGCTCAGTAGTTATGGCACCAGCCACATACACTAAGGCCGACTGGTTCGAACCCTGCCCAGGGCCTGCTAAACAACAATGACAACTACAACAAAAAAATAGCCGGGTGTTGTGGCGGGCGCCTGTAGTCCCAGGTACTTGGGAGGCTGAGGCAAGAGAATCACTTAAGCTCAGGAGTTTGAGGTTGCTGTGAGCTGTGACGCCCTAGCACTCTACCAAGGGTGACTTAGTGAGACTGTCTCAAAAAAAAAAAAAAATTAATAAGTGAAAAATGATTCACGTTTTTAAGTAGGTGGGATTTAAGTAGGGGATGTTGCCATCTGCCCTAGATGTTTGAAAGAAATACTTATAAACTTATAAAGTGAAAAATGGACTATAGTATGAGTTATATTACATTGGTACCTGGCTGCCATGGTGGTACTAAATAACAGAGGAGATGATAGAAGTTAAGGAACAGTGAACTTTGGGTAAAATTGTGTTAACTTGTAATTACACGTAAATACACATAAGGCAGGAATGGGTGTCTAAAGCAATTAAAAAGAACTCCACTGTCAAAAATGCGATGTGGATTTATTTTTGAGAACAAAAAAAATTGTAAGTGAAATTAAGACCTCTTTGTTTGGAGGTTTTGTTGTTTTGTTTGGTTTTGTTGTCGGGTTTTTTTGTCATTCCTTTTAAGCTTTTCAAATGATCTGTATTTCTTCCAATTCTCTATAGATTTTTATATTTCTTTTTTTAAATGAAAAATATTTTTCTGCTTAATTAGTAGTATTGGTAAACTGGACTGTTTTCTGCAGCAAAAATTGAATGCCTAGCAAAGTAAGTGTAAGTTCTGACAAAAATGGATAGCAATTGTCAATGGAAAATTTAGATCCCATTTTTTGCAAATTCTGTTTTCTTTTTAGACAATCGGATTGTCTAAAAAGAAACTTTATTTCTTTACTTTTCAGAAATACTAAGAATTTGAGGTCAATTACTGGGGGACAGTTAATTAATTTTCTTTGGGTTTAGAGAGCATTACTATATAAATGATTCAAATAATAAAAGTATGTTACCTCAAAAATGCCTTGTGTAATATATAACAAGTTTTCTGTTTTCTTCTATTTATTACAATTACCAAGGAAATATAATAAAAATTAAAAGAAATATCTTTTTTGCCTAGATAATAATTTATATATTAAATTAGGTTTTGTTTGAGATGATGAAATAAAAGACTTTGTGAATACGAATACATGTTGATATGTGAAAGAATGTAAAGTTAAAACATGTTGGCATACTCCTAGTTTCTCAGAACAAGAAAATGACTAATCTAAATTTCATTTCAGAGTAAAAACCAAGACAAGCCACATAAAAGCAACCTAAAAATTAAACTGTCATCATATTATTTGTTTTAAAACTATGGAATAAAATATCTGAGGAAGATTTCTCTCAAAATTGTTTTTCTCAATTTCAAGTAAGTAATTTATTTTGGTTAATATATTGGGGGTGAGGGGTGGTGGGGGTGAGCCTTGGCATTGAAGTTGGTAATTCCTATTCATCCTTAAAGTAGCAAATAATTTAATTATCACCCTCCTTAAAGCCTCTTTAAAGACTCCTTTGCCCACTTCCAAAAGACTAATCTCCTTGGTTTTCTAAGTCCTGTCCCGCTTCCATATTGCTGTTAAAGGACTTCTTAGGTTGAGTATTGGGTTTGTCTGAAGAATAGTCACCTATCATTACCCTCGGTGCTCCCTCCCCTGTGCTCCACGACTTCATTGCCTTCTGCTTCTAACAGACCCTGAGCAAGTTATTTTACTTTTATAAGCCTTAATTTCCTCCTCTGTAAAATGAGTTTTAATAATTTCAACCACACAGGATTATTTTTGAATAAGATAATGAGCAACTGTCTAGCATACATAGTAACATAAATGGTACTTTCTTTACTCTTCTATCTCCAGAATCTGCCACAATTACCTCGTGTATACTAAGCACTCTTTAAAATGTTTGAACTGAATTGAAATGAAAAATGCAGTTTTTGTAGAATTTATTTATTTCTCTTTTTAAGATAAACTAAAACACCTGCACATTCTGGTGGAAGGCATTTTGCTATTGGTTAGTATCTTATATGACTGTAGGCTAGGCAATTAATTGTCTGTTTAAATGATTTTCTAAAATTAGGCTTTTTTTTTTTTTTATATGAGTCCCCCATCCAGAGCCTGATTTTTCTTTTTTAACTATTTATGTGTATGTATACATATAGAGAGAAGTGTCCATACCTGATCTTTCCATGCCAAAAAAAAGAGCAGTATTAAACCTTTGATCAAGGAATAACCTCAGATTAGGTTAAGTATTAATATATTTCTTGCTGAAGAAAGCCTTATTTTCCAAAACCATTAGTAGTGCCTTCTTTTTTAAACATAATGATGGAACATGTTGAAAGTATGTATACCAGATGTCACAGTAAAGGTGTGACATGTCAGTAGGATTTATTGCTATCTTCTCGTTTTTGCCTTTTATGAACTTGTAACACAAAAATTGAGACTTTGGTATTTAAACCTATTTAGGATTGTGGAATTGGGAGCAAATGATTTATTATTGCCCAGAGCTACAACTATCTTCACTATGTACTTTTTATATCTATTCCCAGATTTTTATTTTTTCATAGCATGATCTTTTAATTTTTTAATGAAATTATTAGAAGGGTATTCAAATTAATGATGAGGTCTCATTCCTAGTTGATAATGCTTAATTGTTTTAAAATAGAAGCTGTGCTAATTTGAAGACCTTAATTTTATATCACTTTACTAACAAGCAGTAGACCATTTATTGAGATCTGTATGCTGTGTTCTAAGTGATTTAATCTTTACAACAGCTCTATAAAATAGGTACTGTTATCCCCATTTTACAGTTGAGGAAACGAGGCATGTAGATGTTAATTACCTTTTGCCTAAAGTTATGCAGCATGGTATTTAGCTCATAGCATGTGAGAATTAAATGAGAAGACCCATATTAGGCCATTACCTGCCTAAACAGAAGCAGCAGAGAAGCAAAAGACATCCTGAGATGGATGTCTCTTAACATTTTCAGCATTTGTAATAGCCATTATTGAGTTGTGACAGTGACCATGAATATATTCTTATTCACAATTTTTTTTATGATAGTGTAGGCTGGTACTCTGTATTGGCCCATTTTTTTCTGAGCAATATTAATGTTTCCCAGATTCATGTTCCCATTAGAATGGAATTATTTAATGCATATGTATTTTTAAGGTGACAATAGGACTTTACTAGAATATTAATCTAATAAAATATTTTTGTAAGGTTAGTGTAATTAAATAAGTATTATATGAATATATTTTTTTTTATAGTGAAAAAAAAGGGACATGTAAAGGAAAAATTTTCTTTGATTGCTAGTCCTATTTTCTACGCTAGTTGCATCAGATTTTTTTATATAACCAGTCTCTCCCAAATTTAATGGTGTAAAACAATAGCCGTTGTTAGCATACAATTCTGAGTTGGGCTAAGTTAAGTAATTCTGCTACTGTTTGCCTGGGCTTGCTCATGCAGTCAGTGGACAGATCAGCTAGGAGGTGGTTGGTCTTGCACAGCTTTACTCATATGTCTGGAAATTGATACTAGTAATTGACTGGGGTGATGGTGGGCCATGCGTCTCCAGACTAGCTGTGTCTCTTTCATCTAGAGGCAGTAGTAGGGTTTACGGGAGTAACTTGTAAAGGCAAACCCCATTTGATTTCTGTTGTCCCATTGCCCAAAGCAAATCACATGGCCAAGTCCAGAGTTAGTGTGTGAGGGATTTCCTTGAGGACTTATGGAATATAATCTAAGCACATCCTCCTGTATAGTATCTTAAATTATCTATATATTACTTACAATACCTAATATAATGGAAATGCTACATAAATAGTTGTGATACTGTATTTAGGGAATAATAAGAGGAAATACTGGTACATGTTAAATAGAGATGCAACTATCCAATTTTTGCCATTATTGCAAACAATTTATTATGTAATGCTGCTGATTCATTTTTCAGGAGGCATTTGCCAGTGTTATAGTTCCTTTTTTGAGTAAATAAATTGTATTTATGTAAGCAACTCATTCAACTATTCAGATAAATTTAGTTAATTCTTTGTTTTTGTTTTTATTTCATTCTCATCATCCTTCAGCATCATTCCTGGTCCTGTTCACTCATCACATATTTACTGAGCACCCACTAAATGCACAGTAAGGTATCATGAGGTGAGCTGCAGATGAGCTCACCTTGGATGTGTTAATCATCCAAATTGCTTAAAGTTGCCTGTTCGTCTGCTGCATTTTATGAACAGAATTCTGTAAATGTAGAAAATTATTAACACTTTCTTTGAAAATAACCAGCTTACACCAGGCTGAGTATATCTTATGTGATATATTTTTTAATCATCTTATAAGGATTTCTTCAAATGAGAAAAACTATACTCCTACCAGCAATATGAGACCTTTTCCATGTCCTCACCAAGATTATGTTCTCAAATATTTTGATCAATGTCGATCTAACAGATAAAAACATAGATCTCAGTGCTGTTTTAATCTATATTGTTATGAGTGAGATTGCATGTTTTTCCATATATGCTTAAGAGGCATTTATAGTGTTTGTACTATATGTTTATCTTTTATCCATTTTCCTGTTGAGATTCTTAGTCTTTTGCTTATTGATTCCAAAGAGCTCTCCATATATTAGGAAAATTAATCTCTGTCCGTGAATTGAGTTTCAAATATTTTCCCCAGTTTGTTCTCATGGTAAATACTTTCCATTTAAATAGTGCTTTATCATTTTATATTTTTAAGTCTTAAATGAGGCTTTTAAGTTACATTTAGATAAAACTAGGTTTAAGTATTAATGCAAAAGGAGTGAAAGGAAAAGATCCTGGCCTTATTTCATCTTGTTTAGAGAACTCACCTTTTATAACTGTGACTTAGTAGAAAACATTTTGAAAGAATCCTATCTTTAATTTTTCCTCTTCTGTCATGCAGCCAGTCCTTTTTACAGGTCAGTTTAAATAGGATCATCCTTTGGAGGGCTGTTTTAAGATGATGGAAGTTGTATAGCATAGGTGGAAAATAATTGGTGTTACTTAGAATAAATTGTTAATAACGTTGCTTTGAGTTTTATCTATTTTTCTCTCTGTGTGTATGATGTATACAAAACATACATATGTAGTGGTTGTGGTTCAGGCAATCCCTCAGTATCTGTGGGGGATTGGGTGCAAGACCACTTGAGGTTACCAACATCCACAGACGCTCAAAGTCCCTTTTATAAAATGATATAATAATTGCGTATAGCCTAAGCACATCATCCTGTATTGTCTCTTAAATCATCTCTAGATTACTTATAATACCTAATATAAATGCTGTGTAAAGAGTTGTGAATATGGCTCGGCGCCTGTGGCTCAACAGGCTAAGGCGCCAGCCATGTACCCCTGAGCTGGCAGGTTCGAATCCAGCCTGGGCCCGCCAAACAACAATGACGCAACAATGCTGCAACCAAAAAATGGCCAGGCGTTGTGGTGGGTGTCTGCAGTCCCAGCTACTTGGGAGGCGGAGGCAGGAGACTCGCTTGAGCCCAGGATTTGGAGTTTGCTGTGAGCTGTGATACCACAGTGCTATACTCAGGGTGACAGCTTGTGGCTCTGTCTCAAAAAAAAAAAAAAAAAAAATTAATTAAAGTTTGGCTCAGCACCTGTGGCTCAACGGGCTAAGGCACCAGCCACGTATACCTGAGCCGGCGGGCTTGAATCCAGCCCGGGCCCGCCAAACAACAATGACGGCTGCAACCAAAAAACGGCCGGGCGTTGTGGCGGGCACCTGTAGTCCCAGCTACTTGGGAGGTGGAGGCAAGAGACTCGCTTGAGCCCAGGAATTGAAGGTTGCTGTGAGCTGTGATGCCACTGCACTCTATCCAGGGCAACAGCTTGAGGCTCTGTCTCAAAAAAAAAAAAGTTGTGAATATGGTATTGTTTAGGGAATAATAACAAGGAAAATTAATGCATGTTCAGTACAAAGCAGCTATCCATTTTTTTCCAAATATTTTTTTCCTTATTTGATTGAATTCATAAATGTGGAACACATGGATATGGAGGGCTGGCTGTATAGTCCTTTATTCAGCCAGCCTTTATTTATTCAGTCACATGTATTGATATACCAATCAATGGTCTATATACCATTTTTTCTTGATTAATCCTTTTAAAAAAAATTTTAATATTTCTGAGGATGTAATACATCTTACAATGAGTACATTTAATGCAGTAATTTTCCCTCCTGAAAAGCTGATATTAAACTGATAGGACATTTTATAATGGATGATTTCTTAAAGAAAATGAGATTTTAAAATTCCTCTATATCAGCAGTTCTCAACCTGTGGGTCAGGACCCCTCTGGGGGTCCAATGACCCTTTCACAGGGGTTGCCTAAATACATCCTGCATATCAGATATTTACATTACGATTCATAACAGTAGAAAAATTACAGTTATGAAGTAGCATTGAAAATAATTTTATGGTTGGGGGTCACCACAGCATGAGGAACTGTATTAAAGGGTCATGGCATTAGGAAGGTTGGGAACCATTGCTTTATACACTTGTTTTTCTAAAAATCTAATCGATATGGAATGAGTTTGTTCCCAAACAAACATTTCGTTCTCCATTTTTGCCTTGTGTCTTAATTCTTTTAATTTTGTATATTTTGATGATGTGTTGTTAGGCATATAGGGTTTATAATTTCCTTGCTTTTTAAACTATTTGTAGTGAATCAATTTTTGTTTTTTTCCCGATGCTTCTTTAGAATACATTAAAAATAAATCACTAGAAAAATGAAGTGAGAAAGAAAAACCAACAAGCTTAACTGAAAGCTCCACTTTTTAAATTATTATATTTTACAGGAGTGGAATTGCCTGTCAGATTACTGTAAGAGTTTCTAAATGCTAACTTTTGAGTTTTATACTTGTCTTATTGCAGACCTATAACAAATATCTAGTTTCATAGATAGTAGTTGAGTACCTTTTAATCAATATAAACAGACCCTTTAATTAATTTCTTCTTGAATCCTACTTTTTGTTCCATATCAAAATTATTATACCTGCTTCCTTTCAGTCTGTTTTCTTGATGTATGATATAAATCATTGCCTATTACTATTTTAAGTCTTTTATGTCACTTCATTATTTGGACCCATCTGAAAATCTTTGTAGTCAAGATCTCTGTTACCTAGCTTAGAGTACAGTGGCATGATCATAGCTGGCAGAGCTCAAGCAATCTTCCTGCTTTAGCCTCCTGAGTAATTGAGACTGTAGGGTTAGCCATCATGCCCAACTAATTTTTCTTATTTTTTTGTAGAGATGGAGTCTCTGTTTATTGTCCAAGCTGGTCTGGAACTCCTGACCTCAGGTGATCCTCCTGCCTCAGCCTCCCAAAGTGAGGCACCACACTCTGTTCTGAAGATCTTTTTAATAGGGAGATTTTAAACAATAGAAATTTGTTATAATGTTCACTTTTTTTTTTTTATTATTATATACTCTGGTAATTTTAAAAACTTTTTTTTTTTTTTTTTGAGACAGAGTCTCACTGTGTTGCCCTCAGTAGAGTACAGTGGTATCACAGCTCACAACAACATCCAACTCCTGGGCCCAAGCGATTCTCTTGCCTCAGATCCCCAGTACCTGGGACTACACTGGTGCCCACCATAGCGCCCGGCTGTTTTTCTGTTGCAGTTGTCATTGTTGTCCAGCTGGCCCGGACTGGGTTCAAATCCACCAGCCTAGGTGTATGTGGCCCACACCCTCCCCACGAGCCACGGGCACTGCCAATTTTAAAATAACTTTTACTCTTTTCTTTTAGTTTTTGGCTTTTGCAGCATAAAATGTTGCATGTGTTTTTTTAACAAGCATAGGTACAGAAATCATTTTAAAAGTGTGTGCTTCAAATGTTGTAATTATAAATTTCAGTAACAGAACAAAAAATGTTCTTTTATGTAATGTAAGAAATTTAGCTTAGTTTAGTTTTTCAACGCTCTGAGCTTTCTGTTAATCTATAATACTACTTATAAATATTGACTTTTAAAAGTATATCTGTTTTCTTTCAAATAAATTTCAGCTTATGTATTAAATTTAAATGAAGCAGTTTAGGCTCAGCTGTACATTTTAATTTGTTATGGAGTACCACCACTAATCTATTTTTACTTTTACCATTTAGACTTGAATTTTAATTTTGATTAATTTTTATGGTTGCCTCAAATAATGTTTTCAGGTATTATTTTTCAGGATAAGAATATGTGGGTTAACTTTCAGAATTCTTGAGTGTCTGACAAGGTCTTTTTACTGCATGCACTTTTTTTTTTTTTTTTTTTTTAATTTAAAGAGACAGGGCCTTACTCTGTTGCCTAGGCTGGAGTAGAGTGGTATGATCATAGTTCACTGCAGCCTGGAATCCCTGGGCTCAAGCAGTCTTCCTGCTTCAGCCTCTTGAATAGCTAGTATTATAGGCACATGCCCAGTTTGCACGCACATGTTAATGATAGCATGGGTCAGTGTGGTATCCTTGTGTCCAGATTTTTTCCCTTTAAAATTCTCTAAACGCGGCTCGGTGCCTATGGCTCACTGGGCTAAGGCGCCAGCCACGTACACCTGTGCTGATGGGTTCAAATCCAGCCCGGGCCCGCCAAACAACAATGACAGCTGCAACCAAAAAATGGCCGGGCGTTGTGGCGGGCGCCTGTAGTCCCAGCTACTTGGGAGGTGGAGGCAGGAGACTCGCTTGAGCCCACAGGATTTGGAGGTTGCTGTGAGCTGTGATGCCACAGCACTCTATCCAGGGTGACAGCTTGAGGCTCTGTCTCAAAAAAAAAAAAAAAAAATGCAAGGGTGGGGCGGCGCCTGTGGCTCAAGGAGTAGGGCACCAGCCCCATATGCTGGAGGTGGCGGGTTCAAAACCCAGCCCTGGCCAAAAACTGCATTAAAAAAATAAACTAAAATAAAAATGCAAGGGTGAGGCTGGGTGCTGTGCCTCACATCGGTAGTCCTATGACTATAGGAGGCCTGAGGTGGGTGGATCGCTTGAGCTTAAGTGTTTGAGACCAGCCTGAGCAAGAGTGAGACCCAGTTTCTACTGAAATAGAAAAACTAGCCAGGCATTGTGGCACAAGCCTGTATGTAGTCCTAGCTACTCCAGAGGCTGAGGCAAGAGGACTGCCTGAACCCAAGAGGCTGAGGCTGCTGTGAGCTATGATACCACAGCATTTAACCGGGGGGATGGAGTGAGACTCTGTCTCAAAAAAAAAATGTATAAGACATATGGAAAACAAATAGGAAAATGGCAAATGTAGGTCTAGTCATTATAATTTGAAGGATCTGAGCAAGGATAATGGGACGTAATCTTGCGATAGTTAGATATTTTGGTGTTTGAGCTTTTGGTTGGGACATCAAGAGGAGAGATCCAGTCAGCATCTGCAGCTCAGCAGTGAGAACGACAGATACAGAATTGGGAGTCATTAGCTTATTTTTTATTTTTTAAATGAAATTTTATTTTATTTTTTATTAAGCCATAGCTGTGTACATTGATGCAATCATGGGGTACAATGTGCTGGTTTTATATACAATTTGAAATATTTTCATTGAACTGGTTAACACAGCCTTCATGGCCTTGTCTTAGTTATTGTGTTAACATGTTTGTATTCTGCATTTAGTATGTTTCACCTGTACCCTTCTAAGATGCACTGTAGGTGTGGTCCCACCAATTACTCTCCCTCCACCCCCCTCCCTTGCCCCTCTCCCCATATTCTGGTGCTGTAATTGGGTTATACCTTTCATATGAAAGCTATAAATTAGTTTCATAGTAGGGCTGAGTAGGGGAGTCATTAGCATATTAATCAAAGGTTCTCAGCCCCAACTGCACATTAAGTACCCTTTTCAATAATACCCATTCCTGAGTCACCCATTACCTCTGCCCCAAACTGGCATTTTAAAGTAGCTTTCCAGGTGAATCTAATATATACCCAAGCCTGAAGAGCATCATTAAATGTAGTAAGTGGAGCTGTCAGGGGTGGATGTGATTATCAGGGACTGTGCAAAGAAGTCAGGGACACCAGAGAGGAAATTTTTACTTAGGATGGAAAAGGATATAGATCTCCTCTGTCTAATAGAGCAGCCACTAGCAACATGTGGCTATTTGAATTTACATAAGTTAAAATAAAATCAACTAAATGGCGTTCCTCAGTGGCACCAGCCACATTTTAAGCACTTAATAACCACACGTGCTCATGGCTACCATACTGATGGTACAGACACAGAACATTTTCAACACTACAGAAAGTTATTGGACAGGGCTGGATGACACAAATGTCTCTTCCACCTCGAAAATGTCTATAATACAAGAGGCTCTTTCAATTTTCGGGCAAAAATATGCAGTATCTATGTTAAAATTTGGGTACGTGCATTTGCATAATGTATCTTCTTGGCCGCGGACATGTGGTGTTTTCATTTTTGTAAGATCTTTTTTTCTACTTCTCTCTGATGTCCAGGGGAGTTTGGTACAACCACTGGCAGCTGGATTAAATCAATACTTTTCATTTTCACTAGGGTGAAGGCATGAGCAAAAAGTATATATTTGTCTGCCTCGAGTCACTCAGCTGTGTGGGGGAGTTTCAATCTGTTGCTCAACATTCATTATCACTTTGTCTGTATGATGTTCCTTGAAGTAGTCAGGGAAAAGCAGAATGGAAAACACTGATTACCGCAAATAATAGGCGGTGTGATTGGTTAAAAGCCTTGCCTCTGCTTACTAGTCTTGGGGTGGCTTTCATCCCAGATCCCACAGGCCATAAGAAACGAGTCTGTTCCCTTTCTGTTGCCCCTTCATTTTGAAATCTAAAGTGACAGTGTTCATTCAGGAGCTTATTGTCCAAACCTCCTCAGATAGGGTAGAGGGACGTCTTAAAATAGTTTTTTTTTTTTTTTTTTTTTTTTTTAATGATAACAGGGAATCTGGGTGGAGGGTACACGGGAGTATCTTTGTACTATTTTGTCATTTTTCTATGTCCTTGAAACTTTTTCAATATAAAAATGACAACAATTTACTCAAACTAGCAAATCCTGAAAACGTACAAAACCAAACCATACGGCTTAAAATAAAGAAGTCTTTCCAGCCTTTTTCACCCTTGTATTTTTTTTTTTTTTTCGAGACACAGTCTCACTCTGTAGCTTTGGGTAGCATGCCTTAGTAGCATCCTATCTTACAGCAGCCTCAAACTCTTGAGCTTGAGCAGTCCTCTTGCCTCAGCCTCCCACATAACTGGGACCTCAGGCATATGCCACAATGTCCCACTAGTTTTTCTATTTTTACTAGAGATAGGGTCTAGCTCTTGCTCAGGCTGGTCTCAAACTCCTGATCTCAAGGGATCCTCCTGCCTTGGCCTCCTGGAGTGTGAGGATTACAGGCAGCCACCTTGCCTGGCCTCACCCTTGCATTTTTAAATGAGCTTGTCCTTAATATACAATTTTTCTTTTTCTGAGATGATGATATATTTTTTTTCTAATTTTAAAAATTATTTGCGATTCATTGAGGGTACAAAGAACCAGGTTACACTGATTGCATTTGCTAGGTAAATTCCCTCTTATAATCGTGTCCCAACCCCAAAAGGTGTGTCACACACTCTGAAGCCCCAACCCTCTCCCTCCTTCCCTCTCTCCGCTCCTCCATTCCTTCACCCCTACCATGTACTAGGTCATCAATTATCCTCATATCAGCATTGAGTACATTGGATTCTTGCTTCTCCATTCTTTTTTTTTTTTTGAAAAAGTCTCACTATGTCACCCTGGGTAGAGTGCCGTGGTGTCATAGCTCACAGCAACCTCAAACTCTTGGGCTTAAGTGATTCTCTAGCCTCAGCCTCCCAAGTAGCTGGGACTACAGACCCCTGCCACAATGCCTAGCTATTTTTTTGTTGGAGCTGTCATTGTCGTTTAGCCAGCCCAGGCCAGGTTCAAACCCACAAACCTTGGTGCATGTGGTTGGCACCCTAACCACTGAGCTATGGGCACTGAGCCTGCTTCTCCATTCTTGTGATGCTTTACTAAGAAGAATTCGTTCCACCTCCATCCAGGTTAATACATATACATTTTTTTTTCTATCAGTTTTCTTTACTTCATATTTTGTAGCAATTTCCCATGCATAATTATCTATAATAAGACTCTTTGCATTTCCTGCTTTTCCCAATGCCAATGTCTCTTTGGAGGAAGAAGCTCTGCCAGGTGAGATTGAGACAAGATGCTTCATACCATCATATATTAAAAATCATGTTAAATGGCTACATAATTCATTGAGTCAGGTCAAGTATACACCGATGTACTTAGGTTCCACTTGGGGAATATTTTACGTTTCTTCCATTTATCTCCATGCTGTAAATGAAGCTGAGAGAAGTATTTTTGTACATTAAAGGTCTTTATATATGTTCAATTATTTGCTCAATATAGCTTCCCAAAAGTCAAATTACTGGGTCAAAAACTGGGTGCATTTTGAAAGCTCTCCATAGATACTGCTAAACTTCTTTATGAAATTGTTTTATTAATTTATCAGCAGTGGCTTTCTAATAGGAAAGAAAATATATCAGAAATACCAGGAAACAGAAGTGAGTCTCACTTTCTTCATGTACAATGATGATCCAAAGTCCTTTTCCTCTCATGTATTCTGAGCAAATGGAAAGTGTGTCATGAATGAGATACACAAGATGATCTGACAGATATTACTTTTATCTTGTGAAGAAGAGAGATTGGGGAACTCTTCAACCGACGGCCAGGCCCTCCCCTTATGCACAGAGAATCATCAGGAGCTGTACAGGGACACCTCATTCTATTGTACTTCACTTTGTTGTGCTTTGAAAAGATTGTGACAGATGTGAAATCTACTAAGTGTAGAATATAAATGTCTTAACACAATAACTAAGAAAACGCGGTGAAGGCTATGTTAACCAGTTTGATGAAAGTATTTCAAATTGTATATAAAACCAGCACATTGTACCCCATAATTCCATTAATGTACACAGCTATGATTTAATAAAAAAAAAAGAAAAAAAAGATTGAGACACAATGAAGGTTTATGGAATCTCTGTACGAAGCCAGTCTTATCTGTGCCATTTTTCCCACAGCATGTGATCACTTGTGTTTCTGTGTCACATTTTGGTGATTCTCACAATACCTCAAATTTTTGCATTATTATTATATCTGTTATGGTGATTTGTGCTCAGTGATCTTTGATGTTACCATTGTAATTGTCTTGGGGTGCTATGAGCCGAGCCCATATAAGATAGCAACCTGAGTTGATAAATATTGTGCGTCTTCAAACACACACACAACAATATTGAAATCAGGCTAATGAACAGCCCTACAGTGGCCTCTAAGTGTTCATGTGAAAGGAAGTATTATACATCTCTTACTTTAAATCAAGGCTAAAAATGAGTAAGCTTAGTGAGGAAGACATATTAAAAGCTGAGATAGGCTGAAAGCTAGGCCTTTTGCACCAGTTAGTCAAGTTGTGAATGCAAAGGAAACGTTCTTGAAGGAAATTAAAATAATTAAAATTTCATATCATCATAGGGGTGGTGCCTGTGGCTCAGTGGGTAGGGTGCCGGCTCCATATACTGAGGGTGGGAGGTTCAAACTCGGCCCTGGCCAAACTGCGATGGGGAGATAGCTGGGCGTTGTGGTGGACGCCTGTGGTCCCAGCTACTTGAGAGGCTGAGGCAAGAGAATTGCCTAAGCCCAGGAGTCGAGATTGCTGTGGACTGTGTGATGCCACGGCACTCTACCGAGGGTGATGTGGTGAGACTCTGTCTTTACCAAAAAAAAAAAATTTCATATCCTCCAGTGAACCCATGAATGATATGAAAGCCAAACAGCCTTGGTGCTTATATGGAGAAAGTTTAAGCGGCCTAGAGAGAAGATCAAACCAGCTAGAATATTACATTTCCTTAAGCCAAAGCAGGCCCTAACTCTCTTCAACTCTACGAAGGCTGAGAGAGATGAGGAAGAGGAAGCTGCAGAAGAAAAGTGAAAAGTTAGCAGAGGTTGGTTCATGAGGTTTAGGGAAAGTGGCCACCTCCATAACATCAAAGTGCAAGGTGAAGTAGCAAGTGCTGATGGAGAAACTATAGCAAGTTATTCAGAAGATTTAGCTAAGATCATTGATGAAGGTGGTAACATGAAACAACAGTTTCCACGTAGACCAGCAGCCTGAAATCAGAACTTTAATTGCTAGAGAAGAAAAGTCAATTCTTCATTTCAAAGCTTCAAAAGATAGGCTGATTGTTTTGTGAGGGGCTAGTGCAGCTGGTGACTTTAAGTTGGAGTCAGCGCTCACGTACCATTCCGAAAATCCTAGGGCCCGTAGGAATTATGGTAAATCTACTCCATCGGTGCTCTACCAAGAAACAACAAAGCAAGATGATAGCATATCTGCTTATGGTGTGATTTACTGAATATTAAATTTAAGCCCACTCTTGAGGCCTAATGCTCAGGAAAAAGTTTCCTTCAAAATATTATTGTTCATTGTCAATTTATCTGGTCACCCAAGAGCTCTGATGGAGTTGTAGGAGGAAATTAATGCTGATTTCATGCTTGCTAACACAATATCCTTTCTGCAGTCTATGGATCAAAGAGGAATGCCCACTTTCAAGTCTTATGATTTAAGAAACAAATTGTGTAAGGCTGGAATAGGTAGTGATTCCTCTGATAGGTCTACACAAAGTAAATTGAAAACCTTCTGGAAAGGATTCACTGCTCTCAGTCGAATGCTCTACCACTGAGCTCTACCACCCGGATTCACTACTCTGGATGCTGTTAAGGAGGTGACTCATGGAAGGAGGTCAGAATATCAACATTAGTAGGAGTTTGGAAGAAGTTGATTCCAACCCTCACGGATGACTTTGAGGGGTTCAAGACTGCAGTGAAGGAAGTAACTACAGGTGTGGTGGGAATAGCAAGAGAACGGGAACTAGAAGTGGAGCCCGAAGATGTGACTGAATTGCTGCAATCTCGCAATCAAACTTGAAGTTTCTTCTTACGAATGAGCAAATGAGTTGCTCGAGATGGAAACTACTGCTGATGAAGATGCTGTGAACATTGTTGAAGTGACAACAAAAAAATCAAAATATGACATAAACTTAACTGACAAAGCAGTGGCAGGGTTTGAGAGGATTGACTCCAATTTTGGAAGAAGGTCCACTGTGGGTAAAAAGCTATCAAACAGTACCATATGCTACAGAGAAACCTTTCAAGAAAGGAAAAATCCATTGGTGAGGCAAACTTCACTGTTGTCTTTTTTTAAGAAACTGCCACAGTTAGCCCAGCCTTCAGCAGCTCCCACCTTGATGAGTCAACAGCCATCAACATTGAGGCAAAACTCTCCACCAGCAAAAAGATAATGATTCGCTGAAGGCTCAAATGATCATTACAATTTTTCTTTTAGCAATAAAGTAATTTTAGTTAAGGTATGCAAATTGTATTTTTAAACACAATATGATCGTAATGTAGTAGACTACATTATAGTATAAACATAACTTTTATATGTCCTGGGAAGCCAAAAAAAATATATGGCTTGCTTTATTGCAGTATGTGCTTTATTGCTGTGGTCTGGAGCCAAGCCACAACCTCTCCACAGTATGACCATACAAGCATTTGCCTAGCCCTCTGCTTCAGAGCAGGATTTTGTTAAATGGGTCCCAAAACTTAACTGTTAATTTTTTTTTCCATTCCTAAAAGATGATGGAAGATATCAGTGTCTTAAGCATAGCTGGTGCTAATTAAAATTGTGAAGATTAAGATTAGCTGGAGTTATTGGGGGGTGGTAAGAAAAGGTATGTGGAAGAGGGAGAATCTGAGCTGAATTTTAAAGACAGGGTAGGATTTAAATAGGCAGTGGTAGGAGTTGGGAGACTACCTCTGTTATAAGTAGGGTTATATGTTATATGTTATATGTGGGGTGGGGGTGGAAGTCAAGTGTGGGGACTGGCACTATCTTGGGAAGGACAGTATTTGGAAGGAGCTGAAGGAATATAGGAGTAGGTAAGCAGGGCCCACTTGTTGAAGGATATTGAGCATCTGGTTGAGAAGCTAGGCCTTGAACTTGGCAATGCAGAGCCACTCTAAGTTCTTAAAAAGTGATCAAGAAAACTGTATGTTATAAGAGGACTCCTATAGCTGTGACAGTGGTGAATTAGAATAGGAGAGGGTGGGACTTTTGTCTTAAGTTAATGGAATCCCATCTAGAATGCTGACAGTCAGAATGGAGCAGAGAGGAATTTTAGAGTTCTTTCTTCCTTTTTTTCTTTTTTGAGACAGAGTCTCAATATATTGCCTTCAGCAGAGTGTGATGGTATCATAGCTCACAGCAACCTCAAACTCTTGGGCTCAAATGATCCTCTTGCCTCAGCCTCCCAAGTAGCTGGGACTATCGGTACCTGCCACTATGCTTGGCTAGTGTTTATATTTTTAGTAGAGATGGGGTCTCCTTGCTCAGGTTGGTCTTGAACTCCTGAGCTCAGGCAATCTACCCACCTCACCCTCCCAGAGTGCTAGGATTACAGGCCTGAGACACTGCGCTCGACCTGTGGCTAGAGTTATTTCAAAGGAAGACAAAATAGGACTTGGTAATGGATAGACCATAGGGAATGAGGCATAGGGCGAACCTTAAAATGATATTAAGCCTTGGTGACTGGAAAAATGGCAGAGCTGCTATCTGTGTGATTGAGGAAGGCCATTCACTAAAGTGGTTACTATGGCCCTGATATTTCCAGGCTTAACTGAGTTCCTTGGAAACAGATTTTATTTCTTCATGACTTCCATTATTCTTCAAGGTTGCTTTTGTTGCCTTGTTGGTTTTTATTTGACAGTAGCTCGTAACATTTTTAGCATTGTTTCTCTGTCCCAGAGGGTTTTGTCAAGTAATGATCTTAAATACTTAAAGGCACTGAAGACGTTCTGCTGGGTATTCCCTTGTAATGCAATCACCTTCAGTGTGGCTGTTTTGTAACTTTCTCATTCAGGGTATTGGGTTCTCTAAAACCAGGTTAACCTTGTTGTTACCCAGAGAGTTTTATTTTTGTATAAGATTATGTTTCCCGGAAAGGTGATTATTTTTCCAACCTTCCTGCCTGCCCCAACATACAACATGTAGGACTTAACATGTTACGATTGTACAGCTTCAAAACAAAACAGAAAAAATTGGTAAGGGACTTACGTAGAAATAACGGTACATACCTTTATTTGTAAAATGGTGCAACTAAAGACTACGGGCCTGGGAATCTGCAAATCTGGATTCTAGTCCCAGTTCTGCCACTAACTTGAAGCATGAACTCAGGCAAATCACATTACGTCTTCTTCGCGGCTTTCTTTTTCTGCAAAATGAGGGGGATAAACAAGGTGATTGCTAAGATCAATGCTAACCCTAAAATCAAGTATTTATTAACAAAATAAATGTTTGCAAAGTATTAGCAACATTTATAGTACTCAGAGACCATTGGGTTAGGCACAGCACCAAGTCAGGGGCACAGTTACCAGTTAGCCATTTGTTTACTCCAAGAAGAGAGGCAAACAGGATGATTTAGGCTTAAAGAAATGAAGTTTGAGACCCAGTTATCAGTGTAGACTGTTTTACAGATGAAATAAAGTAGATAATCCAGATAGAATCTCCATTCCCTTTGACAACTGGAGCCAGTCTGGCATTGTAAGCCTGTACTCCAAAGGTAGAATGGAATAAGACGCGAAGTTGGAGTTGCTTTGATTTTTGAGGTCTATGACTATAGTCTCTTCAGCACCGATTCCCAGAAATAGCAGCCATGCTGCTCAGAGCCATCTTAATGAGTCATTGCGATCATGTGATTTCCATCCTATGGGAACTGAGCAAGAGCTTTCCTCCAATGGTCCAATGGAGGCTCTGAGGAGTATGTTGTTAGAAGAGAGGGTTTCTTCCATTGTTTTTCCTTCCAAGAATTAAAACCATTCCTAAGGTATCTTTATTGCCTATTGATGATCCCCTATGTTATCTATAACTTTTTGAAAAGTTCAAAATTTTAGGAGAGTACAAATGTTTTGGTTACAAGAATTGATTTTAACTGTTTGAGTCAAAGTTGTAAGTGTGTCCCTCACCCAGATAGTGGTCATTATACTTGTTATGTGTGAACTTACCCCCTTCTCCTGTCCCCTCCCACCTGCTTAATTTCTTTCTTTCTTTTTTTTTTTGAGACAGAGACTTATTATGTCACCCTCAGTAGAGTACCATGGTGTCACAGCTCACAGCAACCTCAAACTCTTGGGCTTAAGTGATTCTCTTGCCTCAGCCTCCCAAGTAGCTGGGATTACCGCTGCCTGCCACAACGCCTGGCTATTTTTTTGTTGCAGTTGTCATTGTTGTTTAGCAGGCCTGGGCCAGGTTCGAACCCGCCAGCCCTGGTACATGTGGCTGGCACCCTAACCACTGAGCTACAGGTGTTGAGCCACCACCAGCTTGATTTCTGATGCGTGCTATTTCCATGTGTGCACATTAAGTGTTGAGCACTTAGTTCTTTTTTTTTTTAAATTTTTATTAAATCATAATTGTGTACATTGGTGCAATCATGGGTCACAATGTGCTGACTTTATATACAATCTGAAATACTTTCATTGAACTATTTAACATAGCCTTCATGGCCTTTTAATCACTATATGAAGACATTTATATTCTACATTTAGTAATTTTCACTTGTACCCTTGTAAGATGCACTGAGCATTTAGTTCTAAA
>CAUYRH010099129.1:0-18305 GCA_963574655.1 Perodicticus potto
TTCATATACAATCTGAAATATTTTCATCCACCTGTTCGACATAACCTTCATGGGATTTTCTCCTTTATTGTGTGAAAAGATTTGTGTTCTGCATTTAGTAGGTTTCACCTGACCCTTCCAAGATGCACCTCAAGTGTGATCCCACCCTTTGACAAGTCTTTTATATATCTTTTAATTTGTGAATTTCATCAAGAACAGGACATTTCTGGGTGGTGCCTGTGGCTCAAGGAGTAGGGCGCTGACCCCATATACCAAGGGTGGTAGGTTCAAATGAGGCCCCGGCCAAAACACTGCCAAAAAAAAAAAAAAAAGGAGAAGAAGAGGGTATTTCTTCTTGACACTGTCCTTGGTGAGTGCACTGTCCTTTCTCTGTTCTCCTAAATACTGTGTCCACACAGGAGCGTTTCCGTGCTGGGAGTTGGGGCTGCTGCTTTCTGCTGGTCCCCTCCACTGGTCTGGCTCTTTGTCTATGGAATCAGTATGGTGGGTGGGGCCTCCACAGACCTTCCTGGTAATAGATTTCATCTTTACACAGGCTGGGCTTCAAGAGGTATATATTTTTCTTCCTGGGCTTCAGGAGGTATTTATTTATGTTAATTTCTTGGTTGAGGACTTCTATATCATGGAGGGAGGATAAAAATCAGACCCATATGTCATGATACGTGCATGCTTAGACATTGGGAAGCAGTGAGGGATAAAAATTTACCTATTGGATACGATGCACAGTATCCAATAGTATTCTGGTGATGGGTATGCTTAAAGCCCTGACTTCAGAATTATGTATTTTATCCATGTAACAAAAAACTCTTGTACCCCCCTAGATCCATTAAAAAAAAAAAGGAAATGGAGAAGGAATGCTGTGGCTCTCTGGAGGAAGAGCATTCTGGGCAGAGGCGGTAGAAGGTGTACAGGTTCTAAGGCAGGTGTAGGATTGGCATGTTCTAGGAACAGCAGGGGGTGGGAGTGGCTGGACCAGAATGAGGAGGGGGAGGAGGATGGATATAGCTGGGTCAGATCCTGCAGGGTGGCATAGGACATGGCAGGAACTGTGGTTAATATTTTGAGTAAGATGGGTGCGGCTGTGAGCAGAGAAAGGGACGGGATCTGATTCTGTCATCAAAGGATTCTCTGGCTTTTAGGTTAGAAATAGAACTGGGAGGCAGGAGTAGAATTAGGAAACTGACTAGAAACCTGCTGTGAGGACTTGGGTGCAGGATGATGGTGGCTTGGATCAGGCGGGCAACACTGAGGTGTGGAGAAGCAGCCAGATCCTGGAAATACTCTGACAGGGAAATTGCTGATGGAGATGATGAAAAGAGAGGAGTTAAGGATGACTTGAGGGATGAGGGATGGGGTTGACATTTCCTGAGATGAGAAAGACTCTGGGAAGAACAGATTTGGGAGGGGTGTCAGGGTTCTATTTCAGATGTGTGAAGTCTGGCAGGTTTATAGGCATCCAAGTGATGACATTGGGTAGGCAACTTTTATGAGTTATGGGGTTCAAGGGAGAGGTGTGTGGTGGCTCACAGTCTAGTAGGAGATAGTAGTAATAAATAGGCAATATTTCCAAAATGATGTGCTGAGTATGACCATAGGGTGAGTGCAATGGGCTGAAAGGGCACAGACTTGTGCTGTGGGGAAATGCTATTGGCAACCTTGAAGATAAAATAGGGCAAACCAAATGAAAGTGGGAGAGAATATATTTTAGTCAAAGAGAATAGCCAGTGCAAAGGCCCTGTGGTGGGGGAAAAATGTTCAGTCCTACCAAAAGAAGACATTGATCAGGAGGAATAGTGGAGAGAGAAGCATGGTAGGGCCAGTCACTTTAAAGAGTTTGGACTATTTCATGGGCACACAAGGGTGGTATTGAAAGGTTTAAGCAGATTTTAACAAATATCTCTCAGATGTGGTCAGATTTTAACAAATATCTCTCTTCTAGAGAGACCTTCCCCCAGGAGTATTTTGAGCCAAGTTCTGGGAGCTCATCTCCCTTGAGCTATCCTAATCCTTCATTCTTGTCTGTCCTCATTAGCTCCACTCCCGATCCCACCAGGCTTGTCACACCTAACTAGGTCAGATTAAGCAAAGAGTAAGCAAAGTTCCCTGGGGACTTTGTCTTCCAACGGTCAGGCCCAGATTTGGGTTGGGGGGATGATCTGCATGTACAACCTGGCTTTTGACACTGAACTAGGGGCACCAAGGGGAAAGATAGGCTTGGGTACTTTCCAAGGCAACTCAAACAGAATGAGATTCCCTTCCTTGCTATTGATAAGTTTTTCTCAAAAAGCTTCCAGTTCTGTCAGGTAAGAGTGCTAAAATCTAAGGCTTCAGTAAGGTGATTTTGTCCTGGCCAGCTCTTTCTCTCTGTCACCAGATCGTGCTATAAATCCTGTAGCACGTGGGCATTTAACATGCACGTATATGCTATTTCTAGAAAGATTCTTAGACAATTTCCTTGTGGCTTTTGGAAGTAGGGTAAGTCTGGATGTGGCAGATTGAGAACAGTGGACTGAGCCTGTGAAGACCTGAATTCTTACATTTTATCTGTCACCTAAGTATATTACATGGTCTGGAGCACATCAGTTGTTACATCTAAGCTTTAGTTTCTTTGCCTTTTAAAGGAATGGGTTAAATCTGACAACTTAAATGAAATGTACACATTTCTCAAAAAAATACAGCTTAAAATTAACAGAAGAAGAACAAATGGAAAATCTATTAAATAGCTCTGTGTTTATTTCAGAAATTGAATTCACAATTTAAATCCTCTCCCTGCCTCCCCTCCCCCACAACCATAGGCACATTTCATCAAATATTTAAGGATGAAATAATGTCAACATTACAAAACATCTTTCATAAAATAGAGAAGAGAGTTGTTTCCAATTCATTTCATTAGGCCAGCATAAATCCAAAAAGAAACCTGAAAAACAAACATATAAATAAATAAACAAACAAAAAACAAAAGAAAGCCTATTGAGAACATTATTTAAAAAGAAAACAATAGAACAATATCTCTCACTAACATACACAAAATTTCTTAACAAAATATTATCAAATAGAATTCACCAATATGTAAAAATGAGAAATGAGTTGAGATCAGAATGGTGGGTAATTACCTTCCATTCTTCCATATCAAACCCTTGACAGACATCACTAATCGATTGCTTTGCTTTTTTTTCTAGCTGAATCATTCTCAGCCTAACTCTCCAGGCAGCTACTACCAATCAATTAAAGTTGGCATGTGAGAGAAAATCTATTTGACATTATTGAATTAAATAGATCCTACCAATCTAAGGCTAAGATACTCTAATTCTATTATCCTATTAAAATGTTGAGGTCATTTTACAGGCAAGCATCTCCTGCACCATGAGATGATTTACTGCAGACCAGACATGAAAGAGTTAGGAATCAGTTATTTTGAGCAATCCATGGAAAGGAAGAAGCATAAAATATTAAATGCCTGTAGGGTGATAATCTTGTTTGTTCTCATTTACAGATATATCACCAACCCCCAAGAACAAAGTCTGACACACAAATATCCAAGAGTACTGAACAAATGAATGAATTCTGAGTGAAGTGGGCAAGTGGTTCTGTCTCCATAGAGTGGTTATGGTTACTGACAATGAATCAAGGAAAGGCATCCATGAACGATGACCCCAGGGGTTGGGGTCTAATGCAAAGGCTTCTATGTGATAATTATTGTTATATAGGCAGTTCCTGGGTTACAAATGAGGTATGTCTTATAGTTTTATTCTTAAATTGGATTTGTATTTAGGTTGGAATAGATACATTTACCTATTACCTGCAACAGCCTCCATTCATAAGTGTAAGTCATATGGCAGTTGGATATTTCTCACTTGGGGACTTGTTGTAATAGCCTCCGTTCATAAGTTGCACGTCAGTCAGATATTTGTGACTCAGGGACTGCCGGTGTTAACTTTAGTGTCGTCTGTCCTCTGAGTTGCAGACACATATGTAGCCTTCTTCTTGGCATTTTCACTTGGTTGCCTCAATCACATCTTAATCTCATATTCTATTATAGGTAGTCCCCAAGTTACAAACATCCAACTGGCATACAACTCACAATTAATAGGGGTTATTATAGATAGTAGGTAAATGTGCCTATTTCAACTTACATATAAATTTATCTTAAGAACAAGCATATAGAATGTATCTCTTTTGTAACCAGGGGACTATCTGTGTAGACTATATTGTCCTCCTCTCTGCTGCCCCCAAACCTGATCCTTTTCCAGTGTTTTCTCTCTTATTGAAACTCAAAACAATCCATCCATTGGTACAGGCCAGAAATTTAGGAGACAGTCTGAACACTTCTCCATTCTGCATATTCCACATCCTAATTAGCTCTCAGATATGTCCACTTTTCTCTGTCTTCCTCATCATCACCTTGCTCTGAGCTCCCATCACCCTTTCCCTGGAAGATTGCAACAGTCTGTGGATAAGTCTCCCTGCATTGACACCATCCCTTTCCACACTACCCTCCACACTGCAGCTTGAATGATCTGTTCAGAGTATACAGTAGATGATTCCCTCCCTGCTTAAAACCTGTTGGTGACTTCTCATTGCTTGTAAAAGAAACTCTGAACTCTGTAGACAGATCTACAAAGCCCTGGGTGATCTGGTCCTTGCTGTCATGTTAATCAACATTACATCCTACTCACCCATTACTTTCTGTGTGTTCATCCTTTTAGAGCCTTTTAGAACTCTTTTTCAGTAGGTTATTATAGGATATATTCCACCCTTTCACTTACTTTAGTTCATAATAAAACTTATCAATGTGATTATTTGTTGAATATTTATCTCTCTAGTAGACTATAAACTCCATTTGAGTAGGAATCATGTTGATTTTAGCCCCTGTTATAGCCCCAGAGTCTAGCACAGTGCCTGGCATTCAATGGACATTCATTAAATCATTGACTAGTGAACAGAGTGACTGAATGGATAAAAGAGTCCAGTGTCTCTTGGGGGAGATTAGGGTTTCTCAGTCCCACACTGTTGACTTTTGGGGTAGGATGATACTTTGTTGTAGGGGACTGTTCTTTACTTTGTAGAATGTGTAGCACCATTCTTGACGTCTACCAGAGGTGCCAGTAGCATCTCCCCTGTTGTGACAGCCAAAAATGTCTCTAGCACTTGCCAAATACACCCTTGGGAGCAAAGTGAGAACCACTTCAGTAGATGGTATTAAGTCGTCAAAATATTTGCTTGGCATGTTGGACTATATAATTCTTTGTTGTCCTGTGCATTACAGGACATTTAGCAGTATCTCTGGACTCTACCCACTAGATGCCAGGGTCCTCCTCTAAGTGATAAGCTCATCTATCAGCTAGGGACACTCTTTCTGGTGTCCCTCCCTGAGGTGTAAGACCACTGATGTCATGTTTGGTTACATGACTTGTTTTGGTCAATGGAATTTCTGTAGGTACGAATTTCATGCCTGAGTAGAGGTTTTAAGGATCAACAGTGATTTCCAATACTGCTTTTAAAATTGTGACTCATGACCAAGAAGGGGGCTGCCCCTTGTTCTGGAATAAAAACTAGTTGATGCAGAGCTGAATTCAGCTTTCTGTGGACATTCTGGAGTTGTGTGTGATCACAGCATAACTTAGCAAAAATGGCCAACAAAGACTCATTATTGGATGGCAATTTATTTTTATAGACTTTGCTTTTGGACATATGAATACTAGGGGAAAAAAGAGAAGAAAGAGCTCAGGTTCAGACTTTCTTAGTATTATTCAGGATCTTAATGGGGCTTCAGGAGTTTTGCACTGAACCTAATTGTTGAGATAATTCTATCTTATTTTTCACATTTAGACATACCCTTTCATTAATCCTTGTTATTGAACCTGAGCATGCTCTTTTCTTTTTTTGAGACCTAAAAGAGAACAATAAAGTAAGAATGTGACCACTACATGGTCAAAGACAAAATCTGATTTATCCCTGAGACATCCCGATATTAGTACACTGCCACCCACATTGGGTAATCACTAAATGTTTATTGAGTGATTGAACGGCCTGCAGAACAGATTTTCAACTGGTGTGCCATGAGAAGGTCTTAGGTGTGCTATGAAAAATTTTAAAGACAATTCACTAAATTCTTTTCTAAAGCAGTTCAAAGCCAGTATTCATTTTTTGAACTTTTTTTTTTTTGTCAACATAATTTAAGGGTGCCTCAGATGTTTAACTATGGGCTCAAGTGTGCCGTGAGATAAAAAGGTTGAAAAACACAACCGTAGAGATTGCCAGCTACCATATGCTCTTCTGGCCTTGTAGTTAGGCTGTGGCCAGTGCCTCACTAGCATGAGCAACACATGTCACTTCTGGCTTGAGAAAGTTAAGAGAGGGGGTGAGATTTCCATTCTCTGTCTCATCAATGAGTATGGCAAGAAGCAAATAACTTTGAGACAGCAGAATTACAGACAGTTGCAGGAAGCCTCTTGCATGCCTGTGCACTGCTACAGAGGAATTGGCAAAGACAGCTGATGATCGATATCCATATTCTCATGAGTAGGAAGTAAATTTTTGTGATCCTAACCCAGTGGTTTTCAGCAGGGAATGATTTTGCCTCCCCCATCCCTCATACATTGGGCAGTGCCTGAAGACATATTTGATTGCCATGACTAGGGAGATGCTGGTGGCATCTAGTGAGTAGAGGACAAGATGGTGCCAGATCCCTCACAATGCCCAAGATAACAAAGCATTACCTAGCCCAGAATGTCAATAATGCTGAAGTTGAGAAAAATCTCAGCAGCTCTGCTAAGTCACTGAGATTTAGGGATTTATTGTTATTACAGCACACAAGGCCCTTTTCTCACGAATATAATGAATGGTTGAAATATATTATAAATCTTGCCTCTCTGACAAGCAGAATCTCTATATTTTCCATAGAACTAGAGCCTTTAAGAAGGCAATACAGACATTATAAATTGATTGAACAAACTAGATGACTGCATGAGAAGCTGGTGCATGTTTTTATGTGGAAACAGGTAAGTACAGCAAACTGCAGAGCCCTTGCAGAGAAAGTAAGTACTATATATACATAACTGTTAAGTGTTGTCTTATTATGACCCATGGGCCAAATCTGGCCCTCTGTCTGTCTGTGTAAATAAAGTTTTATTAGAACACAACCATGCTCATTTGTTTACGTATTGTTTATGGCTGTTTGGACACTATAAGAACAGAGAGAAGTAGTTTCAGCAGAGATAGTATTGCCTGCAAAGCCCTAAAACGTTTATTACATGGCCCTTTAAAGAAAAAGTTTGCTGTCTCCTGTTAAGAGCAAGGGTTTGAGTCTCACCTTCAATGCTGACTAGCTATGTGACTTTGAGGTAGTCATGTCACTTCTCAGAGCTTTAATATGCTCTTTAATCAACTGGGGAGAGTAACAGGACCTACTTCATATGAGTATTTAAGGATTTAGTGAGTTCAAGTGCTTTGCTCATTGCACGGCACATAGAATGTTTAAAATCATGACTATTATTAATAAGTTGGCACTATAAACAATGAATAATAATATAACAAAACCACCGTTTGTGCCTTAGGCAGAAGTACACACTTCCCTGGGGCCTGGCAGCATATTTTCTTCCTTCATCATAGGCACTCTGCCAGCCCGTAAGGAAACGTGTTTATCTTGAATGTACCTGGCAGAGATGTCAGGATGGGGCTGAGCTGGTGGAAAGACCCCATTTCTCAAACCCAGCTTTCTACATGGAATTATTCAAAGGGAAACCTTATCAAGCAGCCATGCAGCCCAGTCTCATCCATCTTCCAAAGGTAATTCAATAGCCCTTGGTAGGTGATGATTTATGGGGTGGGTGACCGCAGGGAGGTTGCTCTTTGTATTACAGCCTTTTTTTTAATCAATGGCCAGCAACCTGCTGGCTGGGTCCAGAAGCAACAGGCTCTTTGTTCAATCCTGTTAACTCAGGCCTTGGCTGCAGCCAGTGCCAAACCAGCAGAGGGCTGCTGGCCATTTGGGCAGAGGAAAGACTTTGGTCATTCTGAGCTGAGACCTCCAGCTGTTAAGGTATGACTACTATGTCTTAACAGTGGGAGAGTTCTATCTCCTGTTTTAAGCCCCCAAGCCTCATTTGACCTATGTTACAATCCTATGAGGAAGAGAACATCATCTTTGCTTTACAGTTGAGAAGCCGAAGCTGGGTAGTGGTTGTCTTGTGTCTAGTCTGAGAATGCTGAGGCAAATGTGTGTGTCCCTGGAGAAGAAGCACTGGGTGTGAGCTGTCTCTGCTGCCCTGGACTTAGCTTTTGTCTCATCACTGCCTTGTTCTGAACATACCAAGGCAACCTCCATGAGGCCAGAATCTTGCATGTTCATTTATAACTTCATTCACAGCACCTAGCACTGGGCCTGACACATAGTAGGTGATTCATAAATATGTTTAAAGACTGAACGATGGCAGGCCTTTTGTGCAGGTTTTCTATTTCTGAAACACTCTTCTCATCTTGTTACCTCACTAACCTTCAATTCTTCCCAAGGTCACAGCTCAGATGTCATTTTGTGCCAGTCAATGTCTCATCTGGAAAACAAGTCATGCCAGCTAATTGACCTGAGAGCATTTAATATAGGGACCTGGTTAAACACTTACTGGAAGAAGCAAGGGTAAAGAGGAAGCACTGAGGCAACAGATAGTAACTGTGGTGAATCAGTTACCCATTTCTGCATAACATGCCACCCCAAAACTTGCAGCTTAAAACAACAAATACTCATTATCTCATATTTTCTGTGGGCTGGAGATCTGGGCATTGCTTTGCTGGATCTTTTGCCTCAGGGTCTCTCACAACAATCAAAGGGTTGCCAAGGTCAGGGTCTCATCTGAAGTCTTGACTGGGGAAGGATCTACTTCCAAGCTCACTTAAGGGAGTGTTGGCAGGACTCACTTGTCTGTGGGCTGTTGGACTAAAGACTTTATCACCCTCTGCTGGCTGGAGTCTTGTCTCAGCTCCTTGCCATTTGGGCCTCTCTCAGGGTGACTAGGAACATGTCAGCTGTCTTTTTATCAGCACAAGTGAGCAAGGCAGAAAACCCATGGTAGAGATGACAGTCTCATTATTTAGTCTGATAAGTAACTTCCCATCACCTCTGCTATTAGAAGTGAGCCATTGAGTCCACCCTCCACTCCAGGACAAGGGATTACACAAGGGAATAGCAGGGGACAGGGATCATTTGGGATCATCTCAGAGGGTGCCTCTCACAGCTAATAATAAACAAGCTAATAATATTCACTAGGGTGGAGGGAAAAAAAGGAAGAGGTTGGGGTTTTGGCATCTAGGTGTTTAGAGAAGGACTCCCATGGGGCTGAGACAGATTCTGAGGAGGTAGCCCAGGCCAGCTAATACTGGCAACTCTGATGGGATTCAATCAGAGTCTGTACCTAGGAATGTGAGAAAAAAACATCTGGAAACCTGGGACTGACTGCTGTTTGGGGGCCATCTAGCATGGATGCGCAGAGGTTGCAGACTTCTGCTTCTGTTATGGGTTGAACGGCATCCTTGCCCTTTAAAATTCATATTGTGAAGTCCTAATAACATCAAAGTGAGACATGATTTGAAAATAAGGTCATCACAGGTGTGATTAGTTAAGACAAGGTGGATTCAGGTGGGCTGTAATCCAATGAAACCTATGTCCCTATAAAAAGGGGAAATTTGGACATGCACATGCACACTGGGAGGAGGAAATGGGAACAGGAAGGGCAGGGGTTAGGGTGATATTTCCACAAACCAAGGAATGCCAAAGATTGCCAGCAAGTCACCAGATGATAACGAGGAAAGGCATGGAACATAGTGTCTCTCACAGCCCTCAGAAGATACCAACTCTGCTGACCCCTTGATCTTGGACTTTGAGCCTCCCAAACAGTGAAATGATAAATTTCTGTTGTTTGAGATGCCCAGTTGTGGTGCTTTGTTACAGCATCCCTAGAAAACAAATATAGATTCCTCCATCCTTGAGGTCATCTCTCCTACCATCCGTTTTACGGACTCTAGCAGGGATGCAGGCAAAATGGGATGTAGTTGTGGCTCTTCATCCCCATGTGGGTAGTTGAAAGGTGGGTAAAAGCTGAGTGATGGCAGCGTGATAGTCAGCACACACCTTCTTGGGGGAAGCTTTTGGTGACTTCCTCCTTCTCTATCACATTGGCCCAGGCTGATCTCCCACCCTCCTGTGTTCCCTGTACCACATTCTATCAAAATACTTACTATTCTCGTGTACTAACTGATTGTCTGTATTTTCCCTTAGATCAATATTTTTCAAACATTTTTTATCTCATGGCACATTTGAAACTATAGTTAAACTTTTGTGGCATGTTGAAAATTATGTTGATCAAAGTGGAGTATGAAAAGGAATGTACTTACTGTGCTTTGAACGTCTTTCACAAATAATTTAATCAATGATCTTTAAAAATTTTCATGGCAACCTAAGATCCTCTCATGGCACACTTGTTGAAAATCACTGCCTTAAATTATCAATGTTCTCAGGGAAGCCACTGTCCTTTTCTTCCCGTTATATCTCGTGTGCCAAGCATGGTTTTGGCATATAGTAGGTGGTTATTAAGTGTTCGTTGAATGAATGACTGAGTGAATGAATGATGGTAGAAGCAGAGATAGTGATATATGAAGATGAGAAGATTGGTTACATAGATTTGGACAACTATCATGTTACATAATTATCTCATTTAATCCTTATATTCATCCTGCAGGTACTTTTATTCCTATTATGCTTATGAGAAAATGGGAGATCAAAGAGATAAATGACTTGCCCAAGGTCACATTATAGCTGGCAAGTGGCAGGGCCAGGGCTTGAGGGTCCTTCTTACTATCCAGCCCTACTCTCCCGCCAGAATTTAAATCCATCCTATACTGAGGATTTACGATATGCCAGGAACTAGATTAAATGTTCTCTGCATATTCTTATCTGTAGCCCCAATTATATTAGCTATTTTATCACTTAATCCTCATTTCATATAATAAGAAGTGCCAATGAAGAACTAGAAACCAAACTGAATACTCTAGTTTAAAGTCCAATTCACTGTGCAGCCAGACAACTGAAAATCAACCAATGTCTTTTCACTAAGAGTGGATTAATAGATTGTTGATATGTCTAATGATTTGTTTAATTGATGGCTTCCACCACTATTAGGAGAGAGTTTAGAGGGGTTTTTATGATTATAAGACCCACATCAATTAGCTTGGAAACAAGAGTGTAAATACAAATGGTATTGTCCTATTGCCAAGCAAAATAAGTACCTATACTTGTAGCCAAAGCTTTAAGAATTTATTCAGCAAATATTTGAGTATGTATTATGTGGTTGGCACTGTTCTCACAGCTGTGCCAGATGTAAAAGTATAAGATGCACTTCTTGTCCCCAGGGACCTTGCAATGTCGTTAAGGAAAAGAGATATGAACACACAGAATGTTAATTAACGAAACAAGGCCATCGAGGGTAAATAGTAAGTTAGCAGAATGAATAATAGGAAAATGGTGCTTATGGGAATTCAGAGGAGAGAATGTTAATGGTGAGAATAATGAAGAAATTTACTACCATTTTATTGAGCATTTACTGTGTCTTAGGCACAGTCCTATCTGCATTACCATTTGACAGATAGGGAAACAGAGGCTTGGAGAAGTTGAATGACTCGCACAAGGTCACCGACTTGCAGCCAGTGAGTGATGAAGGAAGCATTTGGTCCTGGGTTATCTCACACAAGAATGCGCTCTTAATTACCTGTCATTCTGTACTTTGAGAATGGGTCATACTCTGTATGGCCATAGGCAACAATGACTATGTTGGGGACCTAGGGAAGCTCGTGTAAATCTTCTTAGGGTTGATGAAATTTAAATCAGGTTTTGACATATGAATGAGTTCAATACTTGGAGAAGGAGAGAATCCATCCTAGGCAGAAGGAAAAGCCTCTGCCAGGCAAGTGGCTTTGTTCCTTATCCTTATTTTTTTCTTGTGCCTTATGCCCTCCACATCCCCGTCCTTTCTGTTAAGTCATACTCACTCTCTATGACCCTTCCTCAAAGGAGGTTTTGGATATTTTCCCTTTTACTCTGCGGCACTGGACTTGATTTGGGGGTAAAGGAGAAATCCAAGTGATTCTATTAGAGTAGACCAATACCTCCTCAATTATTTTGAGCACTTGGAAAAGAAGGTTCTATGACTCCCTCCCTCAGCACACACACTTACACACACACACAGCCCCCTATTATAAAATCTGAGGACCATGTTGCTGAATGAACAATCCTTGGGAGGACTAAAGTACTTATTGCCAATTTTAAAAAGACATTCTGAGAAAGAAAATCCAAAGCAGATGGGAATAAATTGAATTTCCTGCCCTAGGAGATCTGGAAACGTGAGACCCATTTAATTGACCACTGGTTTTCAGAGGGGTTGAGGTGGGGAAGGGGTATGAGAAATGAAAAGGTAGGAAGAAGGAAGAGACACCTAGAGAAACGTTTGCAGTGGAGGAAAGTATCATTTTGTAGAATCAGGAGTGCAACCTCATGGGACAGCTAGGCTCTTTTTCTGAGGCCAGAGGAAACTTGTTAGTCATACCACACATAATAAGCTCTCAGATTCAGGTTTTTTTTCATCTATGGAATGGAGATAATGGTGTTGAACCTGTAAGATCATATAAGATGAGGTATATAAAAGAGTTGTCTGGCACATAGTAGAAGCTCAAAAATGTGATCTATTATTAATAATAGTATTGGGCTAGAGAATAGAGAACAAAGTTAACATTTTAGGTTGGGTTACATAAAAGTAGAATAAGGTGGTGATTCTCATGAATGTCATATATTGAGGTGAGACTCTCAAAAGAAAGGAGGCGAGAGCTCTAGTGAAGGAGCTAAGCAAGGGTATGCTTTCAGTTGGAGACTGTGGCCTGATCTCACTGGACACATGAATAGTGCATGCAGAATTGATCCCAACTTAAAACAAGGGGATGAGCCCCCTTAAAAACTCTAGGTCAGAGGTTTTTTTTTTTTTTTAATTTTTACATATACATGTGTTTATTAGGTTTCCACTTTTTGCCTTTACAGAATTAAATAGGCATAATGGAGTTTTCTATTAAGTTTTCTATTACCTTCATCTTAGAAGGGTACAGGTGAAACTTACTAAATGCAGAATACAAATGTTTTCATTCAATAACTAAGAAAATGCCATGAAGGCTATGTTAAACAGTTTGATGAAAATATTTCAGATTGTTTATGAAACAAGCACATTGTACCCCATGATTGCATTAATGTACACAGCTATGATTTAATGAAAACAAACAAACAAACTGAAACTCTAGGTCAGTTAGCCACTGGATGCAGGATGTCTTAGAGAGGAGGGTGTACCCAAAATGGTCTTTCTTGGTGAGATGACTCCTGTTTGGCCAATTGCAAATTTCCCTAGGATGGAGGTGATCCTAGCAGCCAATACTCAACAACATCTAGGGGACGGATCCGTTGGGCTAGTAAAGTATATCAGGGTTGAGTACACCAACAGGGCCCATTTTAGATGCTGAATAGAAACTCAACAAAGTGAGAGTGACACCTCTGTTTTTATGTAGTATGAAGATGAATAAATGTCTTGACACAAAGATTCATAGACTTATCTGATGTCACTTGGGAAATTTTTAATGAAGTCCTTATAAGGATCTTGATGACTGCCAGTATCCCAGTTTCGCACCAGAACCTACCTTAATATGCCACCGTTCAAAGATAGAACACTCACCGTTTTGTGTGTGCCTGCCTTTATATTCAACTGACACCTTGGGGGAGGAAATGATGTCTGAGTTTTCTTTGTATTCCCTGTGGTGCCATGGTGAGTTGTATACAGTTGATGCTAAGCAAGTGTTAGTTGATTGAAGAACTTCATCCCCAGACATTCTTAGGAATCTAATTCTTAGGATTAGAGAAAGTGTCTTCCATTATGAATGTCCAGTCATCTCAGTCTGTCTCTTTCCTACCCTCCACCCAGGATACAACAACCCCCTTGCTGGTCTCCCTGCTCCATATCTTGCTCAAAATCAAACTGTGTCTAGCATAGTGCCTGGTATATAGCAGGCTTTCAATAAATATTTGATGAATTAATTGATAGGGAATAAACATGAGAACTTAACATTAAAAAACATAGATTCCCTTAATAGCCTATATTTCAATATACTTTGCTTGAGGAGACATTTGTTGACCAAATGCCTGTATGAATTCAGTAATGCTTTTGAACGAATAGATCTACAGACGTTTGAAAAGTAGTTAGCTGTAGTATGGATGCCACCTTGCAATACCTCTGCATCCCTCTAGGAGGCGGTGGCTCACAGGTTAGAATCTGCTGCTCTGGTTAAGCTGGATCTCTTGCTATTTCTGCAGCGTGATTCGTGCTGGGATTCTGTTTTTACCCCTCCCTGGGGGCTTCATTCTGACTCTGTCCTCTACTTAGAATGCCCTTTTGAATACAGTTCAAACACTATGTATACAAAGCCTGTCCATCTTCAAAGTCTCAACGCAAATGTCAACTCTTTTGAAGGCTTTTCTGATTTCACCCAAATGAGAAGACATATTGCTTCTTTGCTGATCTTCCATAGAGCTTTATCTTTACTGCCCTCATTTATAGCTGCGGCTGCTCAATTTGGAAATTTCATGAGCCAATATTTTTTTTAAAAAAGAAGTCTGACATAGATGTGACAACTTTTGATTTTGCCAAAAAGTCTTTGAAACAAACAGGTCTTGCTGCCACCCTCATTCCTTAAAAGAAGTTTATTTAAACACACACACACATATACACCCGAGAAGTGAAGAAAGAAGTACATTATTTCAAAATAAAAAAGCATTTTAATAATCAAATCAATTTAGCCCTATAAGAAATTCTTACAAGAGTGATTCTTATTTTTCTCTTGTTTCTAAGTCCTGCTAAATAATTCATCATAGGTAAGCCCTTGTTTAGAAGGGAACATTTGGAAAAATTGTCTTTTAATTCATCGTGTCCTTACCTTATCCCTCCTTCTAGCTTGAGATTATCACGTACCTAAATCAACGCCATTTCCTTGGCAAAACTTGGATCATGGTGAGTGATGTGAGACTATCATTTTGTTGAGCATCATGGAGGGCAGAGATCCTGCGCTTTCTTTGGAATAGTTTTGGAGTCTGATTCTTCAGTATCTGTACCACTGATGGTTAAAGAAATCTCTTACAGCAGAATTATCCTTTTCTGGAAGGTGAGGGCACTGCAGAGCCTTGTGTATTTGTGATACTAACTTAGCACTAAAGGTAATTACTCAGCCTTCCAGAAGGACAATTTCTGCCCAATGTGGGGAGAATAGGCTGCGGTGTTATTGATTTGCAATATCAGAGTAGGTTCTCGATAATTATTTAATAAATATCTATGGATACAGATTTGCAATCTGTGGTGTTAGCACTTTCTTTTGGTTCTGAGAGCTTTCTCTGTTGAACATGAACCTTGCTATGCTTGGTGTTATGATACAGAATACAGCTGTTCCTTTAAACAATAGAAAGATGCAGTGGATCCCAAAGGTGGCTGGTTTCCCTTCTGGTCGTGGAGCATGGGAAGGTCTGTGTCTCACCCTGAGCTGCTTTTAATTACTTCTCTTTTTAGAGCCCTTGGGAGAACTTGGCCAAATACCAACAGCATATTCCTGGGTCAAGGCACTGACCACAGACCCCCAGGAATTTAGGGGAAAGAGCTGTCCCAGGGAGGCTGAATACCTAGTCTTTAGACCCTCTGTCTGAGGAATAATGAATTCTCATTTGATCATTTGCTGTGTAAATCACCGATGATGGGGAGTTAATCATGCATAGGAAATGAATCCTGTCTCTGAGTTAATGAGCACAGAGCTCAGAGCAGCATCTGTTTACTCCCTCTACTTTCAAATCTCTGGCAGTTTGAACAATTAATTGTACCCAGTAATATCTCTTTGTCTTCAGGCATTAGGGGAAAAACCCTGTTGTCCCCAAAACACAAATACCTGCTGAGCAGTGGGAAAGGAGCCTCTATTCAGCTTTTTTTACCCACTTAAAAATGTTATAAGAATCAAGTATATATAAGTATATATACATGTTTGTGAGCCTGGTGTTGTGTGTGTGAGAGACAGAGAAAGAGAGAGAGGGAGAGAGGAAGGTAGAGAAAGAAGAGGAGGAGGAGGAAAGAAGAAAATCAGGAAAAAAGAAAAATTTGGCTTCTATTTTTATGAGTATTGAATTATGTATCAGCCAGTGTAACAAGTGCTTCACTTGTGGGATCTTGTTTCACTGTCATAATACAATTACAAACCACAGTATTATCAGTTCCATTTTATAGAGAACACTGAGGTTCAGAGAGGTTAATCCACTTGCCCAAGCCACTGAGCCACGGAGTGGCTGGGGAGGCCTTGGAGCTCCAGTTGCTCTGGCTCTAAGGCTCAGAGCTTTAGCTCTTTTACTACACATGCCCTTTCCTTGCAGTGGGAGCCTCACTCACCTTCAAATCTGTCCTAAGGTCCCTTCCCTGATCCCTCTTGGACAGTCCATAGGCACTGGTTCTGAGGCTAAGCTGCCTGGTCATCTCAGCTTGCCACTTAGCGGCATGGGGCGCGTCACTTCACTTCTCTGAGCTTTAATTTCCTCATTTATCAACAGGGAACAATTACAGTGCCCACCTCTATGTTCTTGTGAGGATTTAATGAGATGATACATAGAGAGACAGCACTAAGTCCTTCATTCGTAATATTCTCATTACTATTCTTTTTGAAGCATTTACTACATGGCAGGCACTTTGCTAAGCATTTTATTCGCAATATGCATCTCTAAGCCTCACAGCCTCCCTGCAAAGCACATATTAATGAATCAATAACCAATCAATCATTTAGCAATTATTTACTAAGCATCTACCATGTGCAGGTTTGTCTTGGTGCTGGGGCTGGGAGTAGTTGGGATAGTGTTCAGTAAGTAAAATTAAGTGATGGTAAATTTTATAGAGGGAAAGTGTGTGCACTCATGTGCTGTAAGAACACACAGTGAAGAGGAATGTCAGAGATGTCATTTTGGGGAAAGTGACACTTCAGATGAGCCAAGAAGGTTGGGAAGAAGGAAGTCAAGCCAAAGAGGAAAGGGTTGGGGGAGAACATTCTGCGCAGAGAATGAGCTCATGCTATGTTTATTTAACTGGGATCATTCCCAGTTAAACACAAAGGTCTGATCAAGTGCGGGTGAGATGAATGTCTGTGGCATTCTGCTGGAGGTGAGGGAAGGGAGAAGTTTGGGGTAAGAGTATGTCCTATTCAGATCACCTGGAATATTTCCATGCAAGTGACTATGATGTCATCAGTTGATTTTATTCAACATAATTTTTGCTCTCAGCAATCTTAGAAAGTCAAAATTGGATGGAAACTTTGGTGTCATCTGGGAGTCAGAGATTGCGAAGAGGTTGTATCCAGTGTGGTCGCTGTTATTGACTGGTAGTATCTGCTTATGTATAATTATCTGTTGAGAAGAGACTCCATTAGTAACAAAGAAAGGTGCGATTGATTAGTGATGTCTGTTTCAGGCATAGAAGAGAACTTTATGGCAGGAATTAGAGTGGGGATCAAAAAGCTGTTAACTTTTTGGCATCGGAGGTCCTGTTAGAGAGAAAAGTGTCTTTATCTTAGATATATTTTTATAGGCTTTTTCTTTTTAAGTGTTAAAAGATGGCACACAAAGAACACAATTTGTAAGAAAACAGTAAAACAGGCTAGGTGTGGTGGCTCATGCCTATAACCATAGCACTCTGGGCAGCCAAGAGGGAAGGATCACTTAAGGTCAGAAGTTCATGACCAGCCTGAGAAAGAGAGAGGAAAATATTACCCAGGCATAGTGTCATATGCATGTAGTCTCAGGTTTGGGGGAGGGTAAAGTAGGAGAATCACCTGAGCCCAGGAGTTTGAGGTTACAGTGAGGTATGATGGTGCCACTTCCCTTCAACCTGGGCAACAGAGAATCTGTCTCAACAAACAAACAAAATGAAACAAAAACCCTAGTAAAAGAAAGGGAGAGATAAATTGTTGTGCATGATTGATAGGAATTTAAGGTTGTTAATGAACCAGAGAGAGAAGAGAAAATGAGTTTGGAGAAGAGGAGAGGCTGAGTCACATGCTAGATAGCTGAACCTCAAAGGGAAAAGAAAAGAACATGGGGAGTTCCTGATGGTAGAACAAAGATTCCAAAAATCAGGATATCTCATTTCTAATTTTTTTTTTAAATACATGTATTTTATTATTCTTCATTACATTATTTCCGCCCCCCCCCGCGGGGG
>CAUYRH010099130.1:0-15783 GCA_963574655.1 Perodicticus potto
GCCCATTGTTTTCACTGTCACTCCACACATCTCCTCTGCTTCCCAGCACCCTGCTCCAGCAAGCCCACCCAAGTGTTCCACACGCACTGGCTGGACTGTGTTCTCTATCAACACAACTTTCAGTTCTGCATTTCCCTTTTAATGTTTGCCTGGCAGCTCTTTGTTTTGTTTGTTTGTTTGTTTGTTTATTAAATCATAACTTTGTACATTGATGCATTTGTGGGGTTAAGGGTACTGCTTCGATATACAATGTGAAATGTTTACATTGAACTAAGTAACACATCCATCACAATTATACTTATTTCTTAATAGTTTTGAAATGTACCATTGAATCATATACATTTGAAGGAAATATATATGATAGTACAAAGCAAGGTGACACTGTTGTACACATTTTGGGGGTATGATTCAGAAGTCATATCCATAAGAACCCCTAGGTCCACTCCAGACACAACTAAATACTTGAGGGATGAGAAAGAGATTCAGTTCTCAGAATAAAAATTCAATAAGTATTCTGTGAGTCACATACAACTCACGTGGCATGCACTGTAAAATGATTCTAGCAGCATGTGAGTTGCATAAAACTCACATGCAGAAAACAAAAATAACAAATTTTGCATTATATTAGAATGGATCATGTATTATTTTCATAATACAACACCATGACCCCAAGAGAAAATCTGTTTTTCTATTGTGGCAGATGATGTGTTAATGAATGACATTATGTAACAACTGGATATTTGCACATTCATTGACTGTGGTTACCATGTAAAAGTAAAATTTACTGTATCTTAAGGGAATATATCCAAAAGTTTCGTATATTATATGTAGTTCAGGTAGATTTCCATTCCTAACACTAAGTACTAACCACCACTCTTTACAGTTTGAAATTATACAAGTGTATATAATCCAGAGAGTTCATAGAACATGCTGAATAAAAACTGAATCAATAACTACAAAATTAAAAAAAATTATCAAGTAACACAAAAACATATGATGGTCAGTAATGACTCAATATATGACTGATCAAGGTAGGTAACTAGAAGGAATGTTGCAATAGTAACTATTTGAGAGGAAAATTTACCCTTGGTCATCATTCTCTAAAAACCAATAGCTGTATCAAGTAGTTCTTCTCTGAAAAGTAATTCACTTAAGTGTTCCTGGGAAACATTCCAAAAATCAAAAACAGGTAGTCAGTTATAGCACTCATTTTTTTTCCTAACAAAAAATTGACTAACTAATAATAACTTCAATAAAAAAACATAACAAGTACAGTAACAATTACGTTCATGGAGAGTTCACCAGGTTCTAGATACAGTACTGTACAATAGACAAAGGGTTACAATTATCTAAGTATGTCTTTGTAAAATTTTTACAAAATGACATAAAATGGTAACATTTCAATGTAACAGATGTGAAAATTCAGAAGCAGAGAGTTTAAAGTTTTGGGCAGCTAGCAAAGGCAGGGAATATTTGAACCCAGGTTACCAGACTCTAGAACTTTGTCACCTACTCATCTAGTTCTGGGATAGATGTATTCATTTTCAGTCAAGAAATAAATAGTCCATGAATAGCTCACTTCTGCAAGAATTCTGTCCATATCATATACATTTTTGATGTACTTGTAAGCAGTTTTCTTAGAAGGTGAACTGAAAACGAATAATCAAGAGAGGTAATGCCATTGACTTTTAAACAGGGAGGAGAGAAGGAAAAGAAAGGGAAGGGAAGGGTAAGGGAGGGGAGGAGAGGGGAAGGAAACAGATGTATTTTCTGTAGATCAAAAAATAGAATATTGACTTAGGACACTGAGTTATAAACAGTATTGCACACCATGGTTTTTCCAAACATGACTCTTCTATTAAAAACTCAGATTATAAGGTATCACTTAGATGTACTGAATCAGGATCTTTGGGAATTAGGATGAGGTTTGTACAATCTAATTAAGCACCCCAGGAAATTCTTCACATCTCGAATTGAGGTAACCCCTCATTTCTCCAAAACAAATTATATTCATTATGAAAAGAACATTTATTCTTTTATATACTCTAGGCCCTAGAAAAATACTGGGGATCATGTCTACATTGGTGTTTTTAAAAAAAACTACTACAATATAAAAAAATCAGTTGAGATTAATCAAATTAAGTCAGAAATTGTGTATTTAAGACATGGCTCTGCTTCCTGTTAGGTGCAAAACATTGAATAAGTTAATATAATGTGTCTGAAATTCAATTTTCTTATATTTAAAGTGACAGTAAAATATCATCCTTAACACATTGTTATTATGAGAATCATAAGAAACAGTATCTGATAATACTCGTTGCTAACCCTGAAATGCTGGTTAAATGTTAGTTACTATTCAGTGGACTGGTTGTGAACACTAGGTTTGCCACTACAGTAATGATGGTATGACAGCAGAGTAGGGTTCAATTCCTTTAGTTAGTTATCTAACAAGAGAGATGTTACCATGTGTTCAGTCCCAAATGATTTCTTTCCAAAATAATATTTTTAAAAAGCCAAACTTCTGCTACTTCAAATGAACAAAAGATATCCAAAAAAAAAAGGGTAGAAGGGCACCTTAGTAAAGGGGGGAAACAACTCTACCAATGATTGACATCAAAGGAATATTTTTGAGTTGAGATATACAGAAAAATGAAAATTGCCTCTAGTTTTTATGCCACATGAAACCAGAAAGGCAGAGAGGGAAGTGCTATTTCTCTTCAGCTCCCGAGAGCAGATCGTGCACTGTCCACAATTTCTGCATCCTCTGCGATCATTAGGAGTTCTGCATGAGGAGTCCTTAGAGGGGAAGGCAGAGACGAGCATCTGACATTTTGTTCTTTCCATCCTGAATTTTGTGTACAATATAATGAAAGTCTATTATAAAGTGGGGGACAAGAGACATGATTTACATCCAAATTACACTTGCCTGCATTGTCATAAAACGATGGAGCGATTCAGCGACATTCTGCTGCAGTGACTGACAATAACTTTTCTTTATCCCAATCCCTTTGATGCTCATTAGAAATAATAATAGATGGTCACAATAACTTTCCTTTTCATTGTTTCATTACTTTGGTGAGGATGTCTGAGTCCTTGCATATTTTGTGATAGCACACTTTTCCTTCCTCTGATCCATCTCTGTCCCTTCTTTTAGAATGTGTGGATATAATTTCTTCATCATTCATTTTGCTGAATATGATTTCAATTATTGTGTCAATAGTAATGTATGAATTCCTTCATCCTTAAAAGAAATGCTTGTTTCAGCAACATATTTTTTCTCCCAGAAGTTTAATATTAATGAGAGAACTTGAGTTTTTTTTCCCACACCAAGCTGACAGCTTGTGTCATAGATTTCTCTGTCAAATTTTCAAGAAATACAGCTCTGGAAGACAGCAGTACATAGCTCAGGGCAATATGAAGTCATAAATGGGTAGCAACAATGTTGGTCTAGAGAGTAGATCAGTGTTGTGCTTTGGAAAAACATGACCTTCATTTTTTATGGATCTTGTTAACAATGTCTGAAATGAAGAAAGCAAATGTTGACCGGTATAAAGTAGAAATGGATAATCGCCTCTCTGTCCACACAAGCCCTTGGAAAATCTATAAAATGATGATAGAAAATGATCCACAAATCTATGCACCTCTATACCTAATAAATCCAACTTGTGCTTGCAATATGCTCCACAGGTGTGGTCCCCCCACTAACCCTCCCTCTATTGACCCACCCCCCTCCCTTCTATTTCCATCCCCTTCCCTCCTTCATCCTAGGCTATAGGTGTGTTTCATTTTTCATATGCAAGTGTGAGTGGTTATAAATTGGTTTCATAGTAATACTGAGTGCATTGGATATTTTTTTTTCCATTCCTAAGATACTTCACTAAGAAGAATATTTTCCAGCTCCATCCATGTAAACATAAAAGAGGTAATGTCGCCATTTTTTTAAAGCTGCATAGTATTCCATGGTATACACATACCCTAATTGAGAATATCTTATTTATCTTACATTCAGGAATCCAGTTTGGACACATAAATATGTGTGTGTGTGTATATATGTCTATGTGTATACGTGTATATGTTTGTGTGTATGTGAGTATGTGTATACCATCATAGAGTGGTCAAGCAGAAAGTTTCTAGTCTTATCCATTCAGATGCAAAATATTAAGTAATATTTTTGTTAACTTTCAACCAACTTGTTTTTTTCACATTTAAATGCATTATTACATGAATAAACATTCAGTTAACAAAGACTATGTTATTGTGACTTCTCTGTATACCTCTGAATACTTAACCGATAGTATAAAAGTTTATTTACTCTTCTAGATTATTGAATTCAGAGATTTAACTTCATTATCAAATTACACTTTAGCCTGGGTGCCCTGTCTCATGCCTGGAATCATAGGACTTTGGATGGCTAACTCAGGAGGATTCCTTGAGATCAGGAGTTTAAGACAGTCTGGGCAACATAATGAGGCCTTGTCTTATTTTTCTTTCTTTCTTTATTTTTTTAGAGACACAGTCTTACTTTGTCACCTTGGGTAGAGTGTTGTGGCATCACAGCTCTCAGCAAGCTCGAGCTCTTGGGCTCAGGCGATTCTCTTGCCTCAGCCTCCTGAGTAGCTGCGATTATAGGCACCCACCATACTGCCCAGCTATTTTTTTGTTGCAGTTTTGCTGGGTTGCAGTTTTGGGCCGGGTTCCAACCTGCCACCCTCGGTATATGGGGCCAGCGCCCTACTCATTGAGCCACGGGCGCTGCCCTAGGCCTTGTCTTTACAAAAATAAAAAATAAAAGTTATAAAAAAATAAAACTTATCAACAGGAGGTAGTGGTACTCTGTAGTTCTAGCTATTCAGACAAGGTGGGAGGTTTGCTTGAGCCCAGGATTTTGAGGTTACATTGAGCTACAGATCATGTAATTGCATTCCAGCTAGGTGACAGAGTGAGATCCTACCTAAAAAAAAACCTGAACAGATAACAATGATGAAATAATAAACATTTAAAAATACCTAAAAAGTTGAGTTTGTCATCAAATTTGCTTTTTTAGTAAATACAACAAATTACACACTTATTTTATTTATAAAAAATGTGTAAAAATACTTTAGACAAAGCTACCCTATTTTCCTTTCTCAGTTCCTCTTTTGTCATTTACCTGAAACAAAAATAACCTAACTTTCATGATTTACTCTCCAAATATTCTTCTGATATTGACTCATTACCATTCTCTCTGTGAATAGGATTTTGTTTTTCTTTTCATTGCACTAATCACTGGAATCATGAAAGGACAATTTGTTTGAGGGAAATATGAAGTTTCATTTGTCAAATATATTACCACACAGAAGCCAGACTATTCCCAATAATCTAGATATTGCTGGTATCTAGAGATATCTTAAGACTCACAGGGTTCCTGGGCCTCAATGGTGTAGACTTACTATTCCAAGGACCATACTTATGCCTTGCTTTAACAGAGCGTTGGTTTTTTCATTACCTTGCTGGAGATATTACAAGAGCTTTTAGCTTTTTAATAGGTTGCTTTTCTGTAGCCTTTGATGAACTTACTATACGTGAGAAGCTGTCAGCTGGATAGGGTAACTACATGAGGATTGGGTCATTCAAACTCTGCACCAAAATAAGACCAAGTTTTAGGTAACACAATTAATACCTATGAATCAGAGTTGTGATTATTTTGCAATGAATGAATGCAAATGTTTAGTAGAGGAGATAGAATTATCCTTAAAATTGGGAAAATTTCCTGTCGTAGTTCTAGAATAGAGGATAGTCTGCCCTGTGTAAACAAAAGTGATTTCAATGTTAAGCAGAATTAAAATAGAAATATACAGAGAGATAGATCAATAGACTTATAGATCTTAGACTATACTGGGCTATAGGTCTATCTATCTATCTTCATTCTTAGCATGCTTAGCTCGGTCATGAAAATAAGGGCAATTATGGTAAGATTTAGTTTTAATTTCCCCAAATGTGAAATTCATTCACATAAATTTCCTTTTTAGGAAAATATATAATATTAAAATAGACTTTTTCCAATTTTCTGTAGCAGGCAAGTATTGTGACTAATGGATTAACAAAAAAAAATTCAAGTTCATATTCAAAATCAATCCTGCTACTGGATTGGAGGGAAAATAGATACAATTTATTTAGCAAACAAGGAACATCTAATAAAGCTACAAACTTCCCTAATATGTGGATATTTTTTCACCATTTTTGTTTATGGTAGCTATAGAATAAATTACATTAAAAAATAAGATGTCTAAATACAAAAAAACAGACAAGTCCCTAAAGAATCTTAATTGCAAGCAGAGAGTGAAAGACTCACCAGGGAATTTTTTTCTATAGAAAAAGCCACCAAAATAGGTAATGTGTCTGTGTTCCTAATACCCTTACCATCAATTAGAGGACTGTTCATAGTGTTCATGAGCTAAGAGCTAACCTGATAAGCTTGTTAATTATTAATACCAAAGATCAAAACCCAGTTCAGCATGCCATATTTGTACATGAAGGAGAGAGGGGGACAAGCTGAAATGTCTGTATAGTATAAAAACAGTTGGCAATGAAATGTAGAATAAATAAAATGTCTCTTTATGTATAGAGTTCTGCTAGTAAGAGGCACAAAGTATTGCACATGTTTAAAAGATAGACATCATAATAAAATACAGATTTTGGGCTGAGGAGGACAAGAAAGACAATTTCTTTAAAAGAATTTGATTGCTAAATTCCTCAGTTGATAAGCGCCATAGACAGGTAACAAACGAACTAGTAATTTTTTGCCTTCATTTTAAATATCCAAAAAGGTATTTTTTCCTTCGTATTTATTTTGATGGTAACAAGGTAACTTACTTTGCATTTTGAAATGTTCTGTTATATTTTACTGTCAGACATGGCACTACTTAAAAAGCACCTTGTTTGGAGTCTATAGTGAGCCCAGTTCTTTCTAGATTCGATCAATGCTGAATCCAAATATAGCAAAAATCAACTAAACCTGATCATTGATTTGACATCAACCTTAGCTTTTGATATTTCTTTCTGTGATCTGTCTGCATCTAAAATTCTGTGCTTTAATCACCATAAGAGAACATGGGTTGAAAAGGCTCATTCAGATTTAAGGAACTTTAGCTTTTAGCAGCTATTGGCAAAATAAGTACTGAGATTGCCTGTTCATGATTATGTCTATGTGTGAATTCTATCACCACTTTTTCTCTCCTGAGGAATAATATAACTCCAATTGAAGAATTGAAAAAAATTTAAATAAGTCCCTTTATTTCAATGCTCAAATAAGATAAAGATAAGTAAAAGACACCATTATTAAAACAAGATTTTGATTAGAATAGTAGAGAAACATTCTTTCTTGTTGAAAAGATACTTTAATATTGACTCTATTACTAGTCAACATTTATCACTTTATTTAGTAAATGACATTTCAGTAACAAGTCAATATTCCTGAATATTATTACTAATAAATATTACTGAATCAGTAATAAGTCTAAATGTTCATAGTATTCAAATCTCTTTTAAAATAAAAAAATGCTTTTTACTGTATGTACATGGTAGTTTTTTTAATTCCCACTAGATCAACAAGGAAACTACAATCTTGAGTATATCAGAATGATGATTAGAATTTATACACACAAACATATTTTTTTCTCCTTATACCTCAAGTATAAGACATGTCACTCTACTTCAGTATACAGACTTTAAAAAAAAAAAAGGGAAAGAAAGACAACAATGTTATCATCCTTAATCGGTAATATCTGAGTAGATTTACCTGAGCCCAGTAGAAACTTTTATGGTATGCCTCTAACCATGGAGAATTTTCCTTTCCTTTGCAATGACAAACAATCGTAATATTATTATCAAAAAATATCTTTATAATTATAAAAGAAATTATTATTTTACTCATGCATTCACTAGCTTCATATATTATTAAAACTTGAGTACTATTGAGTCTTAGTTTCATTTATCCACTGCATTAAAACATTTGTAATGAGCAAAAACAGATATAAATATTTTCTAGAAAGCTAAATATTTTCATAACATCTACACATGTTAAAATTTAAACAGGCTAAATTAGAAAAGTTTTTGGATGAAGCTGAAACTATTTTATTATATAAATAATAAATCTGCAACTATTTTATTACATAAATAACAATCTGCAACTATTTTATTATATAAATCTTTTTTTATTAAATTTTTATTAAATCATAATTGTGTACATTGGTGCAATCATGGGGCACAATGTGCTGACTTCATATACAATCTGAAATATTTTCATTGAACTATTTAAAATAGCCTTCATGGCCTTTTAATCACTATATGAAGACATTTATATTCTACATCTAGTAATTTTCACTTGTACCCTTGTAAGATGCACCGTAAGTGTGATCCCACCAATCACCCTCCCTCCACCCATCCTCCCCTTCTCTCCCTTGTCCCCCTCCCCATTTCTTGTGCTAGACCTGGGTTTTAGCCTTCATATGAAAGCTATAGATTAGCTTCATAGCAGGGCTGAGTACATTGGATACTTTTTCTTCCATTCTTGAGATACTTTGCTAAGAAGAATTATATAAATCTTGATCTTTGATAAAGCTCATGGGTTATAACTGAAATGAGTCAACTGACTCACTTGATTCCTGATAGATTCATTATTGATGACAAAAAAAAAAAAGATAAATTCATGATGTAATTATGTGAAGGATCTATCAGCAAATCACCTTCACTATCACCAATGCAATGGTTTTGACCAAGAAGACATTTCTGTTCCTGTTCTCACTCTTTAGCTTTCTAGACAGTTGGCTGGTACTGAGGATTTAAAACTCATGGTGCGTATATGATAGAGAATAACGTACTCAGGGTCCAGGCCAGCTGGAGCAATAAACATCGCCCTGCTTCATGACAATTCTAGAACTGGCAATGTGCAAAGAACTAGGGATCTTTTTACTTTTTAAAAATTCATTTTATTATTTCTTTAACCTAGTACTAATTACTAAGAACAGCGTCGTGGCCTCAAAGTTTTACCTAGGAATTCTCATGATCACATTGAAAGTATAGTTTTCAAAATAGTTAACAACTCAGTTCAGCGCTGACCCCAATCAACTAGAACAGACATCAGATTTTCATCCTGTTGGAGCTTCACCAGGAAATTAGAAAAATCTCAAGTCATGAAGATTCCTCTTTGCACTAGGAATTGTAGATGAAAAATATATAAAGGAATCATGGAAAGGAGTGAGCCCTACTCGCTGAAACAAATCCTCAAAGAAAAGAGAAATAATCCCATTGAAAAGTGGGCAAAAGAAATGAATAGAAGGCTTCAAAAGAAGTTAGACAAATGGCCAATTAACAAAATGAAAATAAATTCTGAACATCACTAATTATCAAGGGAATGCAAATTAATACCACAATTAGCTAACACCTTACCCCTGTTAAAATGTTTTTTATTAAAAAGTCCAAAAACAATAGTTGCTGGAATAGTTGCAGAAAGAAAGGAATGCACTGTTGGTGGGACTGTAAATTAGTACAGATTGTATGGAAAACAGTAAGGAGATTCCTCAAAGAACTAAAAGTAGACCTACCATCCAATTCAACAATCCTACTACTGGGTATTTACCCAATGGAAAATAAGTTATTTTATCAAAAAGACACTCACACTTGAATGTTTATTGCAGCACAATTCACTGTTGTAAAGATGTGGAATTGACCCAACTGCCCATCATTTCATGAATGGATTAACAAAATGTGGGGTGTGGGCTGGGCACAGTGGTTCACACCTGTAATCTTAGTACTCTGAGAGGCCAAGGGGGGAGGATCACTTGGCCTCAGGAGTTTGAAAACAGCCAGAGCAAGATGGAGAGCCCATCTCTACTAAAAATAGAAACAAACAAGCAAACAAAAGACTAGCCTACTAGACAGGCATTATGGTGGACCCCTGTAATCCCAGCTACTCAGGAGGCTGAGGCAAGAGGATTGCTTGAGTCCAAGTGTTCAAGGTTGTTGTGAGCTGTGATGAAGCCACAGCACTCTACATAGGGTAACAGAGTAAGACTATCTCAAAAAAAAAAAAAAATAGTAGGGCATTCGTATATGTTGACTAGTTTATTATAGTTCTTTGGTGGTCATTCTGCATAGGTTCTACTGTACATTAATTCCAAACATTTTCTGAAGTTTTAGAGTTACAATAGTCAAAATATTCAACTGTGGGTGACTAACAGTAATGGTAACGTCATACAAATTTTAGCTCCCCACATTGCTGGATAAATGTAATCAAGGTTCCCACTCACCTATTTTCTATCTAAAATGGACTGAAGCTGGTGAAGCTTACTTTATATTGTTCATAAGTCAACGTGAAGTGGCTTAGGTTGATAACACCCTGGAAGGGCGAAGGACTCATTTAGAATGCAGGTGCTGGTGTGTCTGGCCATGCCTACTTCTGTAACTCGATGGTCCTGACCACATTTATTATCAGTCGTTTTTTGATCAGTCAGATTAACATGCACCCACACTATCCCATTTTCAGAACTCTTCTCATTACTCTTGAAAGGACTGAGACACACAGTGAAGAGGAAGGAAACTTACCTGTCTGCTATTAATATGTTTTCTGTCCTTTTAAAAGAATACTTCCAATGCCAGGACTGTTGATTTTGCACTTTTTACAATCAGTGCATTAACTTAATAAAAAATAATTGCATTACTTTGTTTTTTCATTTTTCCATATCAGTTTTAATATTGATGTTACAGCTATCAGAGTAATTGAGAAGTGTTTCCCTTGATACCGTGAATCTCATTTCAAAGTGATTGAACTGCCTTTCAGACAGACCTGAGTGATACTGTCTGAATATCTCATCGTGCCTTCAACAGATACAATTCCATAACCTGAGAATATATCTTTGGAAACAGAGATTTGTTAATGTGCTATAATTGACTAAGAAAGCTAAGTGACCTCTTAAAAGAACATGAACTTGTGAATCAAGGATTTGTTATACTCCCACAGGGCAGTTTATTCACAACAAGAATTACTCTTAATGAGCTCCCTAGCTAGCAAAAACTAGATGCAATGTATGTAAAATTTCCAATGCCTCATACTTCACATAGCAACAAAGTATGTGCCAGGTTCACTAAGACTATCTTAATGGATCAAAAAGGAACAAGACAACCTTGTCTTATAAGTTGAATAGGCAACAAATTTTCAATTTTATATGCATGAATAGTATTGTGAATAGCTAGATAACTTTTTAAAGTGACATGCCATTTAAGATTTCACACAAAACCTAGGAAATTTTTGAACTGAAAAGGGAATTTATTTCTTCTCCCCAACCAAATTTTTACTTGGAATTTGGAGGTTCTCAAACACCATGTTAAAATATTAACATCTTAGGATACAAGTTGACTTTCAAGGAAGGAGTTGGGCTTGACTCGGCAAATAGAGGTTTAGTATCTACAATAGGTTAAATTCTATGTTATGCATGAGGGATACAATAATAAAGAAATTGTAGGGTTTTTATTTATTTTTTTATCAAAAAGCTTCAATAACTCAATAGTGTCAATGCTGAGAGGTAAATGCCATGATGTGGTTCTATTGAGGGAATTAGGACAGCCAGATTCTCTTTTATCCCTGTATAGATTTAATCAGCTCAGAGCGACAACACTCTTATTTGTTTGTGTTATAATTTGGACCTTTGGACACTGAGGAATGGTATCGTGAGGGATTGAATTAGAGTTTTAACTCCCCAAGTACAGAACATGTATGGAGCCATGAGCTGAACAGTCACTTCCACCTATTTCCAAGAGTATAATTTGTTAAGACAAAAATAAGAGAAAGCCTGGTAAATTTAAGAAAGGAGCAAGTTTGGTGGTGTCAAGTGTTTGGCAAGAGCGGCCACTATGACTAGGACACTGAATGTAATTAAATAGCCATTTGCTAAAATAATTAAAACACATTTGTTTCATGCTTAATATGCATTAAGGGCAAGCCCATGAGATAGATACTGTGGCAGATCCAGAACTGGGTAAATGAATGAGAGTTGGATGCAGAGTTTCTAGTTGCTACTTTTTCTCTTTTTAATGCTCTGCATTTCCCATCAGAAGGTCCATTCAAGAATTCCAGAGCATCACACTGCTTGCCGGGAATATTCTATCAGTAGAAGATTAGATGATTGACCTACCCAGGCTGAGGCACCAGACGGCAGAGAACTGGACTCCTCTTGTGACTTCTGATTTCTGACATTACAACCATTCAAATGTACTTTATATACTTTTATTATATATACTTTAGTGCTACTAAAATGTCACTTTGTAGCATCACCTGAGAACTTGTTAGATGTGCAAATTATCCAGTCCTACCCTAGAGTGAATCAGAGTCTTGGCTACATTGGTCTTGTTTCTCGTGATTTAACAAATTCTCTAGGTGATCCTCATGCTCAAATTTGAGAAGCGTGGTTGTGTGGATCTAAGAATATAGGACACCACGTAGGAAATCTTTGCCTCCTGTAATTAATTATCCATTCCTCTATTTCTTGATTTTCTTTTTTACTTCTTCTTGGATAAATTATTCCAACTCTATTACTCATCTGGCCATTGAACCACGTCAGAAATCTCCCTCTTCCCTTTCTCTCTCTCCGAGGTTGGCAATGATTGGCATTTTTCTTATACGATTGCCCATTTTAGACCTGAAATTTGTAACTTCAAAATATATTTTCCAGAATTTTATTAGCACATTTATTTGATGACAAAAGTAGTGCATGCTTATTGGAGAGAGAGAGAGAAATTATTTATTTAGTAAATGTTATATGTATGTGTGTGTGTGTTTAGTACTCTAGATTAGCAATAGACTGACACTGTTATTAAGTTTTACATGGTAATGTCCTCAGCAAATGAGGTCCAATTTGGTTAAAAGCAGAACTGAAGTGCCCCCAAACCATTTCTTACTACTCTCATTTTCTTCCTCAAAAATAAATGTGCATATCTGTGTACAAGCATGAAAGAGGAAGGCCACCGAGGGGTGGAATCACCTCAGCAGATATAACAATTATTCTCGTATCCACACACATACCTAGAGGAAAAGAAACATTAGCCGAGAGATAAAGTATTAATCAGTGTTCAAACTCCATTTACTTCTTTTAGGAATAAGAAACATGGAGGACCCAAATCACACTAAGCTAGAAAACGAAAGGCCAGTGACAATCTATTTTTTTTTTTTTAATCATTTGGGATTCACTGAGAGTACAGAGACTTAGGTTACACTGATAGTGTTTGTTAGGTAAAGTCTCTCTTGTAATTGTGTCCTACCCCCCAAAGGTGTGCCATACACTGTGACCCCAACCCCTCTTTCCAATCCCTGGTTCCCCTACCTCCCCACCTTACATGAGCTCATCTACTGCCGTCATATTAGAATTGATTACGCTGGATTCTTGCTTCTCCATTCCTGTGATACTTTACTAAGAAGAATGTGTCCCAACTTGATCCAAAAAAGATGTAAAGTCTCCATCTTTTTTAATGAACCTGATCACATTTATTCATTCATAAAAGATATCAGAATCCCTTCCCATGTAGCAGGCACCACACTAATTTAGGGAAAGCAGCAAAAGGAATACAAACATTTCTTCCCCTCTTAGATTTTAGAGCTTCCTCACTGAGGCAGGCATTACAAAAAGATTAAAATCAACTCCACATCCCCTCCTCACCTCTAGAAAACACACACAAGAAAGGTTATGTAATGGCAGATCTAGACTCAGAAGGCAGGAGGACCTGGGTGTGAACGCTTGCTCAATCATTTACTAGCGTTTTCACCTTGAACCAATAACATCTCAGAGTCTATGATAACATAGACCCCAGCAAAAGGGGTTATTGTGAAGATCAAAAGTGATGGGTTAAGTAGCTGATTTATTGCACAGCACATTGCAAGCACTCAATGCTGATTATTTTATTACCATTATGAATATAGGTATATTGAGTTAATTTTTAAAACGCAAAGTATTATGAGGATATATAAGCAGGGAATCTAATTAAGATTAGAGGTTTAAAGGCTTCCCATACAAATATTTCAAGCTGATATTAAACTGACACTGCCCAGTTTTCTGTATACTTACGCTTTGTGTAAACCTTACGGAATTTAAGCTTCAAGGAACTCTATGTGACGCTGCCAGTGTGGAATTTTTTTTTTATTCTGACACTACTTATGTAACATTGATCAATCCCTCCCTAAGCTTGAAGCAGAATAATAAGGGAAAGAACTGCCCACCTTACATTTCAAGTATATTCCCTAGTCTTCTTGGCCAAAATGGTTATTTTCATACAATCATTTTCACGTTTATTTGAGCAGCACTGAAACTACCCAGATTCCTTGCTGTTTGGCAAATGTTGTAATTGGTTGTGTTTTGCTACCCTGGGCACCCTATTAGACAAAATTGCAACAAAAGACATCAATAAAAAGCAGAATGCTTCAGATTGTTAAAATCACGAATGTTATTAATACTATTAAAATGCTAATTGCCATTTAGAGGAGATTCAGTTGCAGTTTTGAAGGAGGAAACGCTTAGGCTGCAGGATCAGAGGCATGCATTGTTTGTTCCCTAAAGGGGAGAAAATTCATTTTTGTTTAATTTATATGAACAAGGAGGCATTGCAGGGAGGAGCACCGGAGTGACTACAGACCTCCTGGAGTCGGAGCCACCTTCAGCTTCACCCCCACTCTAGGTGGTCCTTAATTGCCACTCCAGACTGCCTGGCTGTAACTTATTGTTTGCACTGCACATGACCTTGGATGAAAACTAGAGCTCTATGAATTAATCCCTGTAATATTTTGTGTTTAACATCTGCGTTGTCACCAGCCATTATTCAGAGGACAAAACCCAAATAGCCATATCTATCTTCTACTACATTTTTAAAGTCCTTTCCATTGTTTTGCACAGACTCCCTAAATGGATTGTCTATAAAAGAGTGAATCCATTTGTTTTCACTGTTTTTTGGAACAAAAATCTACAGAATTTAGGAGATGATACCAAAATAAAATAAGACTATTGTTTAAGCAATAGGGATCCTCCAAATATCTCAATTTCCTCTACCTTTATTACGATCATCTTTCTTTCTTTTTTAGTGTCTGTTTTAAAGTAAGAGAGGATTCCAAGGCACATATATCAAAATCAAATGATTTCATTTATCTGGTACGGCTTTATGCATTGATGAAATGTAGTCACCGCAGGGGAGAAATGCAACAACAACTTGACATCCAGAAATAATACAGAACAGTGTACTGCATTAAATGGAAAATACCTTCAAGAGGAAGTGAGTTAATAAAAATTCAATTACTCAAACGGGAACTTTTCCAAGACCCTAGGGTTAACACCTAGATTAAACTCTGGCTCTGGTTCTTGCTGTCTCTACATCACACACACACACACACACACACACTCACACACCCCTGCCTCTATTAACAGTCACAAGTTTTTCAAATATTTTGACATAAATGCAGGAAATCCAAGACACAGATAACATCATTTTTACACCAACAAGCTGAGAACTTGTTGAGAACAAGCTGAGAACTGTCGCTGAGGCTACCTTTGACACCATAGGGAAAGCAACATTTTGAAAAGATAGAAAACAAAATTGAAAGAATGAGAATTGTAATATAGTTTTAGGAATATCACAGTTATGCTTTATCCCAGTATTTCCCCATAAACACCAAATTTATTAGGATTATTTATCTGTTATTATTAAATTTATCCAAATTTATCTGTCATTATTATAAAATCTGAAACTCCCCACTTCTAACATTCCATACAA
>CAUYRH010099131.1:0-13240 GCA_963574655.1 Perodicticus potto
ACCCTCCTCTCACCCTACTGTGTGCTCACCCACCTCTTGCCCCTACTGTGTGCTCACCCTCCTCCCGCCCTACTGTGTGCTCACCCTCCTCCCGCCCTACTGTGTGCTCACCATCCTCCACCCTACTGTGTGTTCACCCTCCTCCTGCCCTACTGTGTGCTTGCCCTCCTCCCACCCTACTGTGTTCTTACCCTCCTCCCATCCTACTGTGTGCTCGCCCTCCTCCCACCCTACTGTGTGCTCACCCTCCTCCCGCCCTAATGTGTGCTCACCCTCCTCTCACCCTACTGTGTGCTCACCCACCTCTTGCCCCTACTGTGTGCTCACCCTCCTCCCGCCCTACTGTGTTCTTACCCTCCTCCCATCCTACTGTGTGCCACCCTCCTCCCGCCCTACTGTGTGCTCACCCTCCTCCCGCCCTACTGTGTGCTCACCGTCCTCCATCCTACTGTGTGCTCACCCTCCTCCTGCCCTACTGTGTTCTTACCCTCCTCCCATCCTACTGTGTGCTCACCCTCCTCCCAGTCTACTATGTGCATATTCTCTTTTGCCCTACTGTGCGCTCACCTTTCTGTGCATGTTAGGTAAAAAAGCAGGTGGTTATGATGCCTTGTCGTCAACAATTCTATACAATTAAGTAAATTGTTGCCCTTAAATTTATTCTAAATGTTTACCAATGTGAATGTGCATAATAAAGAGATCAGGCACTGTAACTCAAAGAACAGAGATAGAATCCAAGTTTTCAGACTGGAAACATTGTCAGGGCCTGACCCAAAATGAAAGCCCTGTGCCCTGTGTGTGTGTCAGCCCTGCTCCCTGCATGTGTGTGAGCCTTGTGCCCTGTTTGTGCGTCAGCCCAAAGCCCTGCATCTGTGTGAGCTCTGTGCCCTGCATGTGTATCAGCCTTCCACCTTGTGTGTGCGTGAGCCCTAAGCCCTGCATCTGTGTGAGCCCTGTGCCGGGCTTATGCATGAGCCCTGTGCCCTGCATGTGTGAGCCCTGTGCCCTGCATGTGTGCACTCTGTTCCCTGCGTGTATAAACACACACGCTACACATGCGGTTCCTGCTCATTCGTGTTAGTGGATGAGGTCAGAGATGTGGATAAATCAATGTATCTGACTATTCTAAAATAATTACTATTGATCCATGGAGGACTGTAATTCTTGCCTTTATATTTGAATATTGATATATATGACACCCTGGCAGCCCAGAGTCTTTGAAGTAAAATGATGATGACACCTTGTAGACATCCCGTCTCAAATGTGCTGGCTCCAGCTTCCGAATCCAGTGTCTGCCCTGCGGAGCTTCCAGCTCTTGTGCTCCGCCACTGCAGGCTGTAGTTCCTGCTACAGATGAGCAAGGCATCCAAAAAGGAGGCTATGAGGTGGCTTTCACAGGACTCCTCACCCATGGGTGACATGGGAGGCAGTGCCTCCTCTAGGGCCTGGCACTCCCATGAGCAGTGCTGGGAGGCTCAGGCCCAGGGAGGTGGCCTGTGGGGACCCTGCTGCCTGCTTTCCCACAGAGGGGAATGAACAAAGGCCTTAATTGCACCCTCCTCTTGCCTGGAGCTCCAGAGCTGAATCACACTGGATCCCCAGTTGGCCCCAGGATGGAGCCCACTGGAACAATCTCTCAGAACACAGAGCAGAGCGGGGAAGGGCAGAGGGTGGGTCTGAGTGGGCGAGGGAAGACCCCAGGTGCTGGAGCTCCCATGATTGGGGGTGGGGGAGAGGTGTGTGGCCGGACCCCAAGATTAGAGTTCACAAGTCAGGTAAGGGGCTATGTGGGGCCGTCTGCAGACAGCAACTGTGGGACGGAGATGGAATGTGGACAGTGCAGGCCTGTGGTCCAGGGGAGAGGACGGAGCTAGCAGACTGTGGACAGCATGGGGTTGCTAGGGGACACCATCTGGTTGAGCACTGAGTGACAAAGTAGGTGGAGTGATGTGGCTGAGCAGCTCCCAGCAGCCAAGAAAAGAGCCTGTGGCTTCTGCAAAAGGGGTGGCAGGTGCTAAGATGGTGCAGTGTGCCAGGTAGTGACGGGAGATGCCAGGAACAGTGTCAAGGAGCGGGTGGGACAGCACGGAGAAGAGGAAGTGAGGCCGAGGCTGCACCCAGGACGGAGCAGCAAGAGAGAAAGAGAGAAAGGTGGAAGCCGGTGACCGTCAGGAGTGGACAGGGAGGTGCCAGGGACAGAGTGGCCCCGCATTGTTACTGACAGGCCGTGAAGCAGGCAGTGAGGACAGGAACAGAAGTGTCTCGGGAACGCTGGGGGAGGCGTGTGTGTATTAAAATCTTTTCTATTTGAAAAATTTATTTTTATAAAGTCACACGTTTTAAATGATTTTCAGTCTATAACAAAGCAAAAAATAAAAGATTCCCCTACTAGGTGTATATCCAAAAGACCAAAAAATCACTTTATAACAAAGATATTTGTGCCAGATTGTTCATTACAGCTCAATTCATAATAGCCAAGTCATGAAAGAATCCCAAGGGCCCATTGACCCATGAATAGATCAATAAATTGTGGTATATGTATACCATGGAATATTATGCAGCCTTAAAAAAAGATGGAGACTTTACCTCTTTTACATTTACATGGATAGAGCTGGAACATATCCTACTTAGTAAAGTATCTCAAGATGGAAGAAAAAATATCCCATGTACTCAGTACTATTATGAAACCAATTTATAATCACTCACACTTTCATATGAAGAATAGATCACAACTATGGCCCAAGATGAAGGAGGGCGGAGGGGGGAATGAGAGGGGAGGGGGAGGTCAGATTGAGGGAGGGTGAATGGTGGGATCACACCTATGGTGCATAATGTAAGGGTACATGTCAGATCTACTAATATAGAGTATAAATGTCTGAACACAATAATTAAGTAAAGGAGATGAGGTATATATTAACCAGTGTGATGTAAGCATTCCTAATTCTATATGAAATCAGCACATTGTACTCCAGAAATGCATTAATGTATACATGATCTATGTGTTTATGATTTAATAAAAAATAAAAATGAAAAACACCAGTAAATGGCTATAAGTAACCATGGCTTCTAAGCAATGGTTAGCACTTACCTTTCTAAAGTGCTCATCCTGGGAACTGTGGTGAGCCTGCTGGGGACTGCCTGTGACACAGACATGTCATGACATAACACCTGACATGTGGAAGGGACCACGTGAGCCCTAGTGTGCAAAGTTCCTCTGCGGAATCTCGCATCACCTGTATTTCTATATGCAGCACTATAACCTGTTTGCTTGCAAAATACAGTTCCCTCTGTCCAAGCCATTTAAAGATCCAAAAATATTCCGTAATGTTTTTATCATTATTTGTAACCATTCTTTGTCACTAAAGATTTTATTATTTATAATTTTCTTCTTTATACATACGATAAATATTTTGTGGAGAAAACTCTGACATATTTAAGATGTTGTTTAGTGTAACTTGAAATTTGCTTTTGAACATGTTGAACCTCAGATTTGGGGCAAGTGTCTAGAAGGAGCTATCTAGGGTGAAGTTAGAAATGTCTCTGTCCCAGTCAGATGCCTGCTGATACCAGATCTTCATTTTAAAGGCTTGATCTTCCACTACCAGGATCTCTTCATGGAGAGACCTCAGTGAAGCCGGGGCAATGGTCGATTGTCTAAGATGAAGTGTATGGGTAAAGACTGGGATGGTCCCATGCTCAGGTGCCATCTAGGGATGTGAAACGTAAAAAGAGTTAAGACAGGGACCAAGGAGCTTCCAGGGAGGATGGACAAAGCCAGCAGGATTGAGTGCTGTCACTTATCAGTGAAGAGGGCCAGCCGGTGCTGTTTCCTCTCCTTCTCAGGAGATGGTCAGGGCTAGGAAGGCTGATTTTTGGTTGTCAGCCAGTAGGTGTTGGTCAAGGCCAGAGGCTGGGACGGTGCTGTCCACTGAGGCTTGGGTCAAGGAGACAAGGCAGGGTCAGGATCAACCAGAGAGTAGCATTGTTTCAGGACAGATGGGCATAGACAGCACCAGTGCAAAGATCATCTAATTAAGCATTTCACAACAGAGATTATTCACCAATAGTACACTTTGGCCAGAAGGTATCTTTCCTGGTCCAACTCTGTGTGTGCTGCATGGGGCGGTGACGTTCTCCAAGACGCAATGTCCAGAGCAGAGTGTGGAAGTTGTGTGCACAGGGGCAGGGTGAGCAAGACCCTAGCTGCAAAAGTCAGCAGAGGAACAAGTTCAGGACCACCCTCCCCTCACCTGTCAGTTTAAATTGTGAGCAAAGCGGCCTTTGCTGAAGATCTAACAACAATATTTCCTGCTGCTAAGCCATGAATGAGCTAATTGTGCTTCAAATAGTCCCCCATACAAAGAATTTTCTTTCTTTATGTGAAAAGAGCCATGATTTATTAATTTTCGTTTCTATTATTTGCTATAGCCTTTCTCTAGCATCTTCCTCATAAATCACTTCCCTATTGAAACTAATCCTGAAATCACAATGTAATTAGTGTAGATTGCAGGACATGTGTGAAATAAAACGAGCAAATTTAAAATATCTGGGCAGCAGGCTTTCCCAAGGCAGCGCACGGGCCCTTCAGGGAGGGTTATCAGGGTAGCGTCTCCCACCCTGGCAGCCGATCCAATATAAAAGGTGACACAACAGGACAGCCAGGCACTCAGAAGAGAGAATGGGATGCTACAAAGGACTAAATTAGTAAAGGAAACTTAATTACCTGGCCTCTAGCCTGCCTCCGGTCAGTGTCCCAATTGAACACAGACAAAACTCAGCATTTTTATAAATGTACTACCCCAGACACAGAATGATTCTTTTCTTAACCATCTATCTGGAAATGTACGGGCCATTTCTTCTTCTTTGCTTTATCTATAGTTAGAAAGAACAAGGATCACACTATGTTCATTAAAATAGATATCTGTGTCCTTTTGTTTTTTTAAGCAGCTAGCTCTGACTTTTGTTTACCAACTTAGAAAACGTGAACAAAGGCGTTATTAAAGAGATCCACTATTGGTGTGAACAATGCACCTAGTGTCAGGATGCTGCCAGGACGCCCTGCAGTCCTCTGTCCATCGGCACACACCCATGTGCTGGCCTCACAACATGGACAGGGCAGGACGCACTTCTACACAAGGGGACAACTCTCGCCAAAGTACAGAAAATTCGACGAAAGTCATTTCTGGACCTTTCCATTTATGAGTAAGAATGATTAAAGAGGAGGAAGGCTGTTTTCTTTGGTGTCGAATATTTGCTATTTTACAGTCTTTTAAAATCATTTTAAAACTTATCTTTCTCGGGGAAGGACCCAGTAGAGTTTACCCAGGACTTCTGTGTTCCACTTTGAACTATACTTGGAAGAACTGTAGATTTTTGACCTTGTTAATGAGAGCTAAGGAGAAGCAAAGCACCAGTGTGTCGGGAAATCTTCCCCCTGCTGCTGCTCCCACATGCGGAGGGAGAGGCCTGGCCGGTGGCTCTGCTCAGCTGTGGACACAGGGCCCAGGAATGCTGTCCAGTCTCCAGAACTTCCCAGGCCTCCCGTTTCTATCCACCTTCATCTAAGTTAGAAAGCCAGGACTGCCTGCTTCAGATCTCCTGCCAGGGCACATGTCTCATGAATGCAGCTTGTCAGATGTATGATTTCTCATTCTTAAATAGTGACAGACTAAATGAAAAGACCAAATGACTACGGAGGCAAAGGGAAGGACGAACAGTAAGGGGCAGAAATGCGGCTCCGTGAACCGCCGGTGCAGCCTCGGGAAGGCCCGTACTCATGACTTCAGGGAGCCGTCTTCATTTCCATGGTAGAAGAATGCTCCTTAAGAAGACTACTTTGAAATTCCTCATCTTTGCCGTTGTGTTTGCTTGCTTCTGAGATCTGATAATTAAACTGGTATATGTTAGGCATTTGAAACAGTTTGTGGAGGTCTTACATAAAATAATAACCCCTTAGAGAATATTCCTCCAATTTGGTTCTACCCTAAAAGTCACACCATATGATTTGAGGCCAAAAAAAAGAAAACCCCTTGTATTTATGAAAATCAGAATAAAAAATACAGCACAGAATTTTTTAGTTTCACAGTCATGTGTGTATAGTTTGGTGTGTAGTGTGGATTTACTTTAAACTCAAATGTACACAGACAGATACACACCCTGTGGTTTTATGTTTTTAATGTCTCCCCTACTCACTGTCACATTAGCCTCTTCACATATAAATACACACACACACACACACACACACATATCTGTATATTCCACATACATAAACACAAGCCAAACAAATTCGTACGTATGTGCCAGTCGCCAAAGGCAGCTTTCTCCGACCCTCGAGTGCAGAATGCACCTGTCGGCCGACCACGCTGTGTGCTCACCACATCATTACCAGCTCAGGGGGAATCATTCAGACCAATGCAATTTACTCAATATTGGTCAGTTTGACTTCTGACCCTGGTCCCTGGACAGCGTATCCTTGGCAACCCTTGCTGTGTGTGAACTCAGGATGTGCTCATTGGTCTTGTTGGTGACAGCTTGCTAAGGGCTGCTGAACATAGCCTGGTCATTTCACAGAAATTAGAAATCCAATCAAACACTACATTCTGATCAGAGGGATATTTAGACAAGGAGACCCACAGTCAGGCGTGATTTTTAGGCACTGCCTAGGAGCTGCAGTCCTTTGGGTTATTACCTTTCATTTCTCATGAAATGTGAGTGATTTTCTTTGTTGTTTTATGGGGTGGGGGAGGAGTTAAGATGTGTTTTATCACCTGTTCAAGAGATCTCTCTGCATCTAACATGTGAGCGCTGATCCCCAAACTGGCAAAATGAACCTGAAAATTTTGCGGAGAATATTCCTTAGAAAATGTCATGGAATATTTTCATTTTTGTATTTGATTTATTTTATTTGTTATAAATTTCACTGTGTATATTTAACATACACAGCATGATGGAATGACATATATGTGAATATTAAACAGGTTTCCATGGTGGAGCAAAAGAAACATCCAGCACCTCCCAATTACCCACTTCTTCACTTTTTAATTTTGAATGAGCTGATTACCAAGAAGATACACTATATCTTTAAGTATTACTGAGGAACTGTGGAAATCGGCAATTTATAAACATGGGAAGTAATGCCTAAACCACGAAGAAGATTCTGAAAATGTCATTTTATACAGAGGCTATTGTTGCCAAGTAATGAAAACTCAGTACCAGAAATTTGTAGCTATAATATACTCTCTAGGAGACAGGAGGGTAATTAGAAAATATGAATTATTATAAAATAAATAGCTTGATTTCTACTTACAGAAAATGTCGAATTATCTCACACATATCCCCAAATTTCACATGAAAGACACCTCTCTTACCCAATGATGTTAATACCTTGCTTCAATTTAACACTCTATTTTCTTTTTTGAGGTTTAGAAGTATAGATGTTCACCCTCAGGTAAGACAGGAGAGTATTTGCGAGCTGTCCCTGCAGCCCCCGCTGGGGAGGGACGCTGAGCGGGCAGCTACAGTGCACCCTCCACAGCCTGCCCCTTTCAGAAAAGTTCAGAAGCAAAGAAGGGAAAAATGGGTGGCTGAGAGACAGAGAGAGGGAAGGAGGAAGGCCAGCCGCCTTCACACACCCGCTGATGAGCACCCACGCTGATGTTTCTAGAGAGTTGAAGGGCCCCCTCCACGTGGGGTGTCAGGACATGTTGAACCCCTGCACCGCAGCAAAGACAGCCCCTCGGCCCCACCAGCAACACCTGTGATGGTGGAAGTGGTGGGTGTCTTTTCTGCATTTGCAAAAATCTAGTGAAGATTTGATTGTGAAATCTCATAATTTTGAGCCTCTATTCAGGGACAGACAATCCTTGCATGAGTTTGAGAATTTGATCATTGTATACAATTCCTGGTGCTATCTGATATCAATAAATGTTGGGATAATAATGAATTTAGGAGATTCTTGCCGAGCCAGATCTAGAACATTTAAGAGCATCCCCAGAACTGACATGGTGGATTTCCACCAGTCATTTCCACATCCTGCTATTTCACGTGTTTGTGACCCCCTCCCTTCGAGCTCAGCCTCACCTCTCTTCATCCCCACCCACTTAGGATTTCTACCAAAAACTACAATGAAATGGAGCACATGGCCCTTGGTGGGCAGCGCTGTTCAAGAGGGCTTGCCAAGTGCTCAGGGAAGCCACTTTCCACCTGCTGGTGCCCACACCGGGCAGGGTGATGACCCAGTCACTATGGTGGTCCAGGGAGTACACCAGGCTAGACCAATCTTTCTTCAAATACCTACACCCAAACCTACACCCAAACTTTACTAGACAGGGTGGGCCTGTCTAGTAAAGTTTTATCTGCAGAAAAGGTTAATATAGGATAAACATAGTCACCCATTGTTTTATAATAAAAATTAAGTGCATATATAATTTTTATGCATATGTAAAAATGAGAGTTCAAAAAATACTCCCATGTATAAAGAGTGCATTGTGCCTCTATTTTTCTTTTCTTTTTTTTTTTTTTTTGTGCAGTTTTTGGCTAGGGTTGGGTTTGAACCCGCCACCTCCAGCATATGGGGCTGGTACCCTACTCCTTTGAGCCACAGGTGCCACCTGAGATTCTATTTTTCTAGCCATATGTACTATTGTTACCAGGATTTGTAATAAAATAACAGGCATCTTTGAAACTTTTATTATAAATAAGGCCCTGAGAGTTATGGTGGAAAAAAATGCGATTTTTGCCCTCAAGGAGCTAATATTTGTACTATAAATTTTACTACAAATTTCGTCATTCTTCTCATTATTTTATTTTATGCCTTACTCTTACCTGCAGGGGGAATAAAATCATTCTCTCTAAAACTCTTATGTTGTCAATACATTTCTGTGGTTGAAACAATTTTCACACTTTGAAAACAATCAAGTATAAATTTGTGGTGGGAGCAAGTTTCTTTGAAACTAAGGGTCCACTAAGCCACAATCATCCTATTTAATCCTTTACATAGCCATAAAATCCTGAAAAAATTACATAGCACCCATAAAATTACAGAAATTATCTATAAAATGATACTTTTAGAGAAACCATATGTGAATCAGAAACCCATTCATGTTGGTTTCCTAAGACACCTGGTCCTAGGAAGTAAGCAGTTTTCTTTTTTTCTTTCTTTTTTTTTTTTTTTTGTATTTATTAAATAATAGCTGTGTACATTAGTGCAATCATGGGATACAGTGTGCAGGTTTCATATACAATCTTTTTTTTTAAGGGAATATGAACCCAGAATTTGAACACACCCTAGAGCTACCTTGCCACTCATGGCTGGTCACAGAAGAAAACTAGCTCTGGGCAGTCATGGCACCAGGAAACCAGTGACAGCATTTGTGGCACGTTATTGCCGGGAAGGACATGATACACCCTCTGGTGCCAAAGATAGCCCCCACGCTGTTCTCTATAAGCAGAACTTGTCCTTGGAACAAAATACAGAATGGAAGCAGCTGGAAGTTGGTCTGGGCAGCCAATCCCCACCTGGGGCCCCCTTGGAGGTGCTCCTGTCTAGACTCTGAGCCCAGAGCATGAGGTCAGCTCAGGTGACAGCTCTGGGCCAACAGGTTATCTGGGATGGGAGGGACAGGCTCAACGCAAATGGAGTTGAGGATAAAGTAGGAGCCTGGTCAACTTCCCATGAAGGACCATCTCCCAGAGACCAGATGGAGCGGGGAGCACGCCCCTGTGTTGACAGGGGGCAGGATTACCAGAATGAGACATGCTTAGCCTCGGCCTCAAGTCAACGCAGAGTGTCTTGGGCCTTGAAGTACTGATTTGACTCTTTCTAAATATAATCATTTAGAGAATAGTCTATATTCCATTATATTCCTGATTTTGAGCCAAATTCATAACTTTTCCCTATTGAAAGTTATACTTATAAAATTGCAATTTAGTATTTGTTACTGAAAACACTCGTGTTTTCCCGAATGGATTGTCTACACATTTATTCTCTTTTCGTTGTTTAGAGGTGGCAGGAAGCCCTGACTCACGGTAAAGACTCGTGGGTCCCACAGTCTGCATTCACTCACCTCTTGCCCAGGAGAAGCCTGGCACATTTTGTCACCATTCTCTTCCCTCATCTCAATGCTTAGATACTTGCTTACTTCACTGACTTGTGAGCTGTAGGTATCACACACTAAATGCCTAAAGTAGGTTTTGATAATAATACACCTCATGTGTAATTTTTATGTCTGAGTATTTTTTGTTGGGTGATTGTAAGCATTTTATCCACATGTCCTTATCTTTCATAGCGTTTTTTAAAAATCCCATCTGCACTTACATTTCATAAAATCTTTGGTTATACTTTTATTATTAAATATTTGTTCAAAATTCACTTTGGAATTTTATTGTTAAATGTCATTTTTTGAAAGAAAGAGCCAAATTTTGTGACTGTTTATGAGAAAAATATTAGCTAAATAGCACATTCATATGTCATGGCCAGCTGAACATATCCAATGTTTATGTTCATGAAATGAATTATGTGATATGGGGAAGGATACTACCAAATAGCTCTTTAATGCTATTTAGCAACAGTCTCTTAAATATTATCACCATAAGCTAAAATTGTTATTTTCTGAATTCATTCCTAGGCAATACACTGAACTCAGGGATATATTTTGGAAAGATACAAACTCTGCAACCATGAAATGATTTAGTCATGAAAATGAGATGAGCTGCCCTCTTTTTTTCAGGCTGTGACTTTGTCAGACTTGCTGTCATGACATCTATTTGGCTGAGATCATGGGGCAAGCAGCACCTAGGGTCCTCATGTGTGAAGTGTGCACAGCAGGGAGCCAGTGGGGCAGGCGCTTACAGACCCAGCTCATGCAGGTGGGATGGAGAGCAGCCCCCTGCGCGCTTCTGGGATGGAGTAAGGGACTATGAGCGGACGCATGGTGCACTTACTTTGAGATCATGTGGTCAAAAATAAGCATCTTTGTTCTTTAAGTAGCACTTATCTTCCCCAAACAGCAATGACTTTGGTTTGCTTCAATCATGATGGATCTTGAAATTTAATTTGACCTGAAAAGAGATGGTTCAACCCCACATCAGCATCCCCAGCCTCAGCCCCAGTCAGGTGTCCTTTCTCACTATTAGTCTGACTTCCTCTTCTCTCACGTGGAAACCCCCTGATGGCTCAGACCTGACCCTCTTCTGTTTTTTCTTTTAACTTTCTCCACAAGTGCTTAACAATACTTTAAAAAATAAAAAAAACAAATTTATTAAAATAGCCATTTATAAATATATATGCGCATGTCAGAATACATAAAGTCAATATTATGATGAAATAATCATTAGCCTTTCTAGGAACATAAGTTCACGTATTAACCCTTAAGGACACTGGCAACTCTTAGAATATGCTAAAGATATTTCTAACGTAGGGTGGTACCTGTGACTCAGTAAGTAGGGTGCCAGCCATTTGCACCAGGGCTGGTAGGTTCGAACCCAGCCCCAGTCTGCTCAAAACAAAAAAATAGCTGGGCGTCCTGGCAGGTGCCTGTAGTCACAACTACTGGGGAGGCTGAGGCAAGAGAATTGCTTAAGCCCAAGAGTTTGAGATTGCTGTGAGCTGTGATGCTATAGCACTCTACAGAGGGCAACATAGTAAGACTCTGTCTCAAAAAAAAAAAAAGTTATTTCTAATGTAGACTTGATTCTCTGCATAGGGGTCCTGTATCTACAGACTTGACAACCCACAAGTAAAAAGTATTCTCAAGAAAATGAACAGCTGCTCCTATACTGAACACATGCAGACTTTTTTCAGCCATTATTTCCTAAACAATATAGAGTTAATACGTGTTTGCATAGCTTTCACACTGGATTTGGTGCAGTAAGCAATGCGGACATGAGGTCAAGTGTGCAGAAAGCACCACCACAGGTTTGGTGCAATTTTAGGTCAGGGGCTTGAGCATCTGTGACTTTTGATATCTGTAGGGGGTCCTGGATCCAATCCCCAATAGACACAGGGAGAAAACTACACATTTTAATTTTCAAAAGCTTTGAAGATCATCTATTAAATTTCTATTTAGGGGTGTAATCATTTTAGGAGTTCTATTATTTTGTGTGTCTATTGCTGTGAGCTGTGATGCTATAGCACTCTATAGAGGGCAACATAGTAAGACTCTGAATACTATGAACTCTCAGTATTAATTGAGTTATGTTTACAAAGGTAGCAATTAATAAGCAAACACTTGATTTACTGAGACTCTGCGATCTCTTAAAGAAAATAATGGTGTTCAAAAATAGTAAAATTAAGTTAATAATTAGAATCCTGCCATTCAGACAGGGACTTTGTCTTTGCATTTTCCTGCCCATCACCTTGTTGCCGCACAAAGCCCCCTACCTAGCTGGAGGTGCCATCTGGGGTGGGGAGCTGGGCTGCTCCCAGGCCACCTACAGAAAGGAGCCCCAGGGCTGGACCCCAGCCTACTTTGCCCCTATGAGGTTGACAACAATGTTGCCAGATCTGCATATTTTTAAGAAAAGCTGAAAATCCCTAAGTTCATCTAAAAACTCCCAATTTTTTAATTTTAACTGAAGTAAAAAAATTATCATAGAAGCAAAACCAAATACTTCTTGTGAGGCATGAAGACACTTAGTGGGTCAGGCTCCAGCTCCCTAGGATGCTCAATTTGTCCCTCACAATAGGACACAGTTGCCTGGTGAGATGACGGAAGGCCTGTCCCAGAGCTGTGTCTCTGGGGGAAACAAGCACTTTGCTTGAGACTCATTGTTTTTGTGAGAGACCAGAACTGGAACCACAGGACATTGGATGTTAGGGTCAAAGCAAAGAAAACCAGAATTCAGAAGAGGTCTAAAGTTGAGCAGGTGCAAGCAGACCGTTACTGCTGAACGAAGCTGGACCGTGCACTTTGTAATGTGCACTGTGGGGCAGGTGGGGCCTTTAGTAAGAGGCTCCCTGCTCTAGATCAGGGCTGTCCAAGCCAGAAAGAATGTCCCCACCATATGTTATTCATGCACGAGCCTACAAAGCTGTGTGTAGACCGTGTCTGCATCATTCCCAAGTCCAGGGTTGCCCGTGCTGTGTCAACACCTTCTCCATAACCTTCAGCACTGGTTGCAAGACACGATTTTTTTTTTTTTTTTTTGAGACAGAGCCTCAAGCTGTCACCTTGGATAGAGTGCTGTGGCATCACAGCTCACAGCAACTTCCAATTCCTGGGCTCAAGCGAGTCTCCTGCCT
>CAUYRH010099135.1:0-36343 GCA_963574655.1 Perodicticus potto
ATGCAATAAACTGAATAACTATGAATTGCATTCTGAAAGATTATGCCTTTAAAACTCTAACATTAGAACTGCTCTGATCTGACTTTTACTGAAAGAATGTTTATAGGCAGCCACCCCCCCACACACACACGTATATATAGAGAGCACACAAAAAAATGTATACACATTTTAATTAAGAAAGAAACCAATTCTTAGAAGGGTACAGATGAAACGTACTAAATGCAGAATACAAATGTCTTCATACAATAACTAGGAAAGTACCATGAAGGCTATGTTAAACAGTTTGTTGAAAATGTTTCAGATTGCATATGAAGCCAGCAGATTGTACCCCACGACTGCACTAATGTACACAGCTATGATTTAATAAAAAAAATAAAAAAGAAAAAAAGAAAGAAAAAAACCATTAAAACAGTAATACTCGATATGTACTCATCACATCTGCTATCTTGTATCTCTTGTAATTGCAGAAGTCAAATGTGCCCTAAATATTACAATCGTGCGTATGTGTATGCTTATGTCTATATCATACACACGAATGCTTGTGGCCCATACACACTTAAATCACTGAAACTTGTTAAGTATTCATCAGTTGATAACGAATCTCACACAACCTATATTAAAAGATAACACAAAAGACACCCTCTCTGTATACCTGAGAGCTATATGCATATAAATGTCATATTAAAAAAAGCTGGAAGTTTCTGTTCTTAGATTAAAACTATTTCTATTAAAGTATTATCTAAAGGACCATTAATTTATGATCATGAATGACATTACCTTCTCTTCTGAAGTAAACACTAAAAATATCAGGTAACTTCTGCATTAAGATTTCTGCCATCTGAAGTGCTCCAACTACTATCTTCAGGTCTTGGCTTGATAGCATGGAAGCAATGTGACTAAAAAAAGAAAGCACTTGTATATAAAATGTTGCTTGAATTTAATAATTTTTTTTTTTGGCCATACTACTTTAAATTCGAAAGCAAAGTATTTTTGTTGTGAAACCACTTCATTAAAACAAAAGTTTACCTTAAAGACTCGACTTTTATATTTTATAAAAGCGGTGTGTGAATATAAATCGACCAAAAAAAGGACTCAAGATACTCCAAACTTTTGTGTTTATTTAATTTTCCTGTATTGTTACTTTAGATATTTCTGAAATTACTTGCAGACTTGAATTTCTAAAATGTTACTATTTTCATGAACACACCTTGAAACAGCATGATTTTTCAGAACATCCTTCAGAAGTTCGGCATCCGCAAAATAAATTATCCTAAGAATTGCTCTAAGGCACTTATGTCTGACCGCAGGTCCTGCTGAGGAACTATACACTTCATAAAGAACACCAAATAATGTCTTAATAAAAGACTTAGCCAGTTCCGGATCCTCTTTCATAAGCTGTGCTCGAGCATCATCCTTCTTTAACTCTGAATATCCACCTGTTATACATATATTAAAAAAAAAAAAAAGTACAATCCTGAAGTGACAGACTTAGAAACACATAAACATAAAGCATTCATGTCACTGCAATTTAAAAGGCTATTAATATTTTTTTGGTTATAAAACAAATTAACTTATCTAATGTGATCAACTAGGGTTTACAAAAAAGCACTGACTAATCTGGTCAGCTAAAGATAACAAGGTATCACCACATTGTACTTTATTTTATTAATATATATTCAATGAAATGTTGGAGAAATTTCAATACCAACCAACTAAGCGGAGTTTAAGAAATAGTATTTTTCAAAGTCATGTAAAATGAATAAACAAGGTGACCCTGCCAGTTTTCTTAGTGGCATCAGTTGTAGGGAAGGGGTAATTCTGGTAAAAAGTAAGCTCTGTATTAGAGGTTGGGAAGTATGGTTCACAAGCCCAATTCAGTCCACCACTTGTTTCTATAAATAACATTTTATTAGAATACAACTTGTCGAGTGGCGTCTGTGGCTCAAAGGAGTGGGGCACCGGCCCCATATGCTGGAGGTGGTGGTTTCAAACCTGGCCCTGCCAAAAACTGCAAAATCCCCCAAAAACTTGGGGCTACAATATAAAAATACAGACTCATATGATCTATAAAATCCAAAGTAATTATTATCAGGCCCTTTTTAGAAAAAGTATGCTGACCTCTACATTCTAGACTAGACATGCAAAAGCAATAAACAAAATCTCTGAGGGGACAGACAAATGTCAGAAACTGGAGTGGGGGTGGGGGATCACTATCATCTGTTCTTCATTAGTTTAGAGAATTTTGGCAGGAAGGTAAAATAAAAGGTTAAAAACAACTAACGAGTGGATGGATCTGCGCGAGCCAATCTTACTAAGTGGAGTCCCAGGACATCACACACGTAAAAAAAATCTGAAAGCAACCACCCAAACAATTAAAAGTTATTTGACTATGTTAAGTGCTGTCTTAAGTTTAAAAGGATTATCAATGATCCAATTATTATGCAAACAGATTAACTCACATGACCAGACAGTACAATTTCAACCTAGAAGGTACTTACTAGTGTTAGTATTGGCTAAGGGGTTAGGTTTTCTCTGAATGGCACGTGCTGTTCCCGTGTCCTCATTGATTTGCTGCATAGAATTAAAATCAATAGTATAAACTCGTCCCAGAGTGGACAAGCTTATCTCATCCTCACCGACCTGATGGGCTGCCTGAGAGCAAAGAGAGAGAAACCTTGAATATAAACATGGAGAAATTTATTACCTTAAGACACAGCAGGGACCTTCCATAAATGCTATCTTACATACTTATTTCATCAGGCCTTAGATGGTGAAGTAACAAAATATGAATAATTTAATAGCACAGGCATGACAAAATTTATTTAATAAGTCATTTTTAATTAAGCATAAATATACACCTCAGGTGCTAATCAGGCACCCTTACAAATAAATCCAGGTAAAATCCTGATCAAAGATCTACTCTTATAGGCATCACTGACATAAAGAAGATATCATTTGTACTAAGAAAGCTTTTAAGATACTGCTGATAGAAAAAAAAAAATTTGTTAGCCATAAATCTTAGAATCATAGATTAAAAACATTATTTACATGATGGATTCTTAAGCAACTTCCCCTCAAAATCCTCCTTTAAGCAAAATAATCCTATAAAATTCTTATAAAACAAGACTTTAAGATTGAAAGAGATAAAACTAGAACTAAAGTCATTGCCAGGGTTGCATACAATATACAGAAATATCTAAATTAAGAGAGTTTGAGTAACACGGTTGGCTTGCGTTTAGACAGCCCATAGAAGTGGCAGAATATTCTTGTAACAGAGTTCAATTTTTGGAACTCCTAGGCTGAATGGAAGACAAGATCCTCAGTGCATATGAGAAATTAAGCCAACGGTGAAGATGCAATATCAGGAAAATGTTAAAAAGAAGAACGCTCAGAGTTCAAAACCAGGATCATTAGTAGTCTTGGCCTGCTTATATGCTAGGCTAACAAATACAACACCAAAGCAACTTCCTCATAAAAGCTGGCTCTGAATTCAGATTTCGTCTTAAGAACTCTCGATTTTATAACCTAAGTCAATGGTTTAAAAGTTTTTCAGAAATTCATTTTTAGAAACTGGTGGACGACATCTTTAAAGAAGAATGTCTATTCAAGAAGTGTGATGTTAAGTCAAATACCAAAGGTTGAAACTAGAAAATACATTAACACAAGTATCTCATCTATTAAAAATATTAGTAAATGTCTGACGGTATCTCAAAATGCAGTAAGCAACACTTCATAAGCTAGGGCAAATGTTACGCTGATTTAATTTTTTAAAACATTTCAAGACTTGGCGTCTGTAGCACAGTGGTGAGGGTGCCAGCCACATACACTGAGGGTGGCGGGTTCGAACCTGACCTGGGACAGCTAAACAACAATGGCAATTGCAACAAAAAATAGCCGGGCATTGTGGCAGGTGCCTGTAGTCCCAGTTACTTGGGAGGCTGAGGCAAAAGAATCGCTTGAGCCCAAGAGTTTGAGGTTGCTCTGAGCTAGGATGCCATGGCACTATACCGAGGGCGACATAGTGAGACTCTGTCTCAAAAATAAAATAAAAAATAAACTATTTTTCAGTGTAAACCTAGTAAAAGTTTGGAAATAAAATTAAAAATCATACATTAATGGTCACAAAAAAAAAATCACTGTTAACATTTTGATATATTCCTCTCCTGTGTATTGTTCATCTTTCACTTACTTTGCTGATCAAAAAAAAATATTGATGCAATTTTGTACTTTGTGTCTGTCAATAATCATATCATATTTTATGTCATTTAAATTCATCCCATTACTACTGGGATTATATTTCGAGCCTATATATGTATCACAACTTACTTATTCATTCACATAGAGTGAGATATTTAATTTGTTTCCATGTTTTTTACTCTTAAAATATACACAGAAGCAGCCATTTTTATCTAAATCTTTGCTTGTGGAAGATTTCTTTTCTATAGGAGATAGAGATGTTTTGGAAACATACAGCCTAACTCATCCAATGTTTCCTTTCAGAAATGAGGAAACTATGGAACAAAGAACTTAAATTACTTGCTCCAAGTCAATCAGGTAGTTAGCAGCAGAAGCAGGACTAGAACATCATGTTTTCTGACCTGAACAGAAATGAGGACCTTGTTCTCAGGAGACAAAATGAGAGAATCTTGAGTTAATTCAAAACTGAGCATACTGAAGTACACATATCCACCACCTCCCCATTCCATCCCTGCCCCCACTCTCCACCAAAATAGACATATTTAAACGGTACGATGAAACTACTACCTCAATGATCCGGCTGTCAATCCTGTTATAGGGATGCCAGAGGCCTCGATCATCACGCCACTGCCATATTGCACCATCTGTGTTCTGTGCGTTTCCTTTCTTCAACATGGTATCAACTGCAAAAATGCCCTCTTTTGGTAAACATGGCATAAGTTCACTAAAAACAAGAAGTACAATTATTTTAGTAAGCAGCTTCATGAATTATTAGTAACATTAGGTATCTAAAGAAAAATAACCTCTCATGAATCACAAGTTATTATGAACCTAATCTTTACCAAATCAGAGATGTCAGTTCATAAAGTTCTTGAGGACTTCGTGGAACAAGATCAATCTGCTCCTGACAGCTTCCATTGGAGGCACCACAGAGGAGGAAGTGAAGTGTTTCTGCAATGTCTGTAAAACCAGTAACAAAAAACAGAAAACAAAAGCCTATTGAACTAGTTATAGTATCTTATTTAATAGGCAAACATTCCCTAAGGGAAAAATAAGAAGAATTATTTTTTCATAAAGCAACATAATATAGAAATTATATTTTTACTTTTCTATCTTTTTTTTTTTTTTTGAGACAGTGTCTCGTTGTTACCCTAGGTGGAGTGCTGTGGCCGTCATAGCTCACAGCAACCTCAAACTTTTGGGCTTGAGCAATCCTCTTGCCTCAGTCTCCCAAGTAGCTGGGGCTACAGGCATACGTCATCAGGCCCAGTTAGTTTTTCTATTTTTAGTAGAGACAGGATCTCACTCTTGCTCAGGATGGTGTCAGACTCCTGAGCTCAAGCAATCCGCCCCCTTCACCCTCCCAGAGCGCTAGGATTATAGGCTTGAGCCACTGCGCTCAGCCATAATATAGAAATTAAAGTAAAAAACTCACATAAGCTATAACAAAAACCTAAGAAAGAAATTTGGAGAATATCTTTCTGGGGCCAGGTGTGGTGGCTCACGCCTGTATTCCTAGCATTCTGGAAGGCCAAGGTGGGTAGACTCCTTGAGTTCATGGGTTTGAGGACAGCATGAGCAAAAGCAAGACCCTGTCTCGCCTGTAGTTCCAGCTACTCAGGAGGCTGAGGCAAGAGGATCACTGGAGCCCAGGAGACTGACGTTGCTGTTAGCTATGACACCATAGCACTCTACTGAGGGCGACAAAGTGAGACTCTGTCTCAAAAAAAAAAAAAAAAAAAAATCTTTCCAGGGATTTCATCTACTTATAATTTCTTCTTACGTCAAACTTCGGGAATCTTACTACTTTCCTTAAGGACTATCATACTTTATACCAAAGCGCTTTTGATAATGGAACTTCGTCTTCTCTCTGGCTGACTCGCCAAATATGATACTGGTGTTTCAGGTTCTTGGTCTCGGGGATTTGAAGAATGAATCCACGGACCACAGGGTCAGTGCTAAGATAGGATTTATTCACAGAAACAAATACAAAAACTTACAAAAACCTAAGGTCCTGGCAGAAAGAACCCAAGAGGGGAACAAGCTCTCCTGAGCTGCTTCCTCCTGCTGCGGCAGCATCAACACCATCAGGGTTAAAGTGGCGGATCATGGCGCCACTTCGTCCTGCATCACTTTCAACATATATTCATGTATTTATTATTGATTTGGACATACTAAAAATGTGCAGGAAGGATGAAATGTAGCAATTAAAAGGATCTGATCTGATCTGACTAGATTTTGATCAGGAAAGCCATTACCTATGTAGCACTGATAGCAGGCCACCTTTATACAAAGATCATTAAAGTGCTCCCTACTATAGTTTCCATTCCCAGAAGACATCAGTTTCTGGAGGATTAGGCATGGCAATTATTTAAAAGTACTGATGTGAGCAGAAAGGGCTTCTAGTCTCCATATTTCAGTCACTCTAATAGCTGAAACTAAATAGTGTCCTGGGTCTTTCTTTGTTGTGATAGTATGCATCTGTTCCTATGAATATTATACAAATGTAAAATATACATAAACATATTGTTGAAATGTTTTCACAATAATTAAGTTCTGTTATCAAGGAAAATATTCACCACTAATTTGTGCAGAGAGATGCAGATAGTTAAATCCTTGCCTCATAAAAAGTTCACAAATAGTGATTAAGTTTTTTTAAATTACAGTTTTGTCAACTTTATCAAGAAATGCAAATACATGGGATGGGACATTTTACGGATTGATTTTTTTATTTAAGAAATCAGAGAATGATAATGACATGGAGTCAAAAGGTCCATGTTTCTTTCGTGATATTACTGTAGATAGAAACTACAAACACTGCCATATGTAATATGGTAATATGATAAATGTGTAGCCAATTTCTAGGAGGATGCAAAAGAGGTAAAACTGTCATCATATTCAAAGAAGAAAATTGCAAAATGTTAAAAATCAATAAAAGCAGCAATTTCACAAATTGGTTTTTAGGGATGTACTATATGTAACAAGATGTACAGTGAAAAAAATAATCTGTACTCTAACTGAAGGAAACATCAAACTAAGCCAAGTCCAAAGAGTCCAAAGAATTCAGTAAAGTACATTGTTACTACTCAAGAAGGAGTTAAAATTTTCTCAATATTATTAAGGCAGAGAGCATTTTGTTCATGGAACACTCAAAGCTCTTCTCTGGAATACCAAATTTGGGAAGGACTCAATGTTTTACAAGGAATCTTTCCAATTAATCACCTTAACAACTCTGTTTTTCTATAAAATTCTGTACCAATGTGTTAATTCACAAGAAATGCACCTAAACATCAAACTGAGTTTCTCACACACAAAAGTATGTTACTGCTAAACATACTATCAGAGACACTAGGACCAAATGTTCCTTCATCACTGAGTACCATCACTAACTCCCAGGTAACATGTGTAGATGTTAGAATTTTACAGGTGCTTCACGCAGAGTTGATCTACTAGAAATAGTCATAACATATGGATGTTTTTCTGAAGCCCCATCATTCTCTGACATTAACATGTGAAGTCTAAGGTTTAAGAAGAGGAAGGGTCAACTACAAAGTAGTGCAATAACATTTTCCTTGAACATTGGGTTAGGTTGGAAAAGGTTTACAAAATACCAAAGTAACCAACATCAAAGACAATCATCAGTGTAAGTTAAGTTCCAACTTATTGTGAGGAAAGAAAACACTCAAATGTTAACACAAGCGGAAAAGACCGCTCATACACTAAAGACAAGCAGTTACTGACAATATGCAACTCAGAATTCTCCTAATGAAGGATCATTACATAACTAACATTATATAAAAATTATTAGAACTACCAAGGGTAAACTTATATTCATAAAAACTGTATGTTAGAAACATTACTACATTGTCCAAATAAGTATTTATTATATATAAACATTTTTCTTCTCTACTATCCAGTGCCTGTGATATTGGAAATCTCTTCTACTTGCTTGGCTTATGATGACTTCACTTATTAACTTTTCCTGCATCAAGTAGAATAATAAAATTAGCACTTACTTTGCTTCATGAGTTGAACAGCTAAAGTTGGACAGTTGGAACACATCAGGGAAAACATGCGAACTACCATTATAAACATCCCAGAACTTAAAATTGGTGGAGTCACTACCAACAGCTGTTGAACATTTGTAAGCAGATCTTTGGAGGCAACCTGCTGGAGTAAATTCTTCAAAAACACAAGAAAAAAGACACTGTTACATCATGATTCAGTAATTACATAAAAATTTACTAATTATATAAAAATACAACCAGATGCTTACTTACCTCCTCATGTTGAAAGTTGTCCACTAGACGTGCAAAACAAAGGCAAGTGCTTTCTACTGACTTTTTGTCCTATTTTTTGTAAAGAAAAACAAAGTTTAGTAGTAGAAAACATTTTCATTGTTGTACATATTACCTTATCTTCTTCCTAATCCCAAATTTAAGGCTAGCTCAATTAGTAGATGGAGCTTTGAAAATGGAAATGGGCCTAAGCAAAGTCAGTAATATGCATACCACAGTTTAAAGCAAAGAGAATCATACCATAAGAACATCTCTCCTCCATAAAATGGATAAAAGCAAATATAAAGAAAAGGAAGAACAACTGTTGTGCTTATATAATCTCAATACTTAAACAAATGTTATATACTAAAGAAAAGACAGATATCCTAGTTTCCTTTAAAAGTGTTATAATGTTTAAGTATGTATATATTACTACAAAGTTAGAAATAGTACAGATGCATGAACCATAAGTTTAATGATAAAGTTAAAAATAGGCAGAGTTGTGTCTACACTATAAAAAATAAGCTAGAACAGGTTCACTATAAAAATGATTTATTTGCTATAGTCACTATAAACAATTAAGTCACTATAAACAATTAGAAGTAGTCCCATTGAGGAAATATTTGAAGTAATCTTCAAAACAAGGGAAAGAACATTTTATTGGCTAGATAAGTTTTTATAGTTCTTGTTTTTTCCTAATTTATAAGTTGACTTCATATGTAAAACTCAGACTTGCTTCTGTAAAAAGGAGAATAATATAGATGTTATATGAATGCCTGCATCTTGGCTTGGCGCCTGTGGCTCAAGTGGCTAAGGTGGCAGCCACATACATCTGAGCTGGTGGGTTCGAATCCAGCCCGGGCCCGCCAAATAACAATGACAGCTGCAACCAAAAAATAGCCGGGTGTTGTGACAGGCACCTGTACTCCCAGCTTGAGGCTCTCTCTCAAAAAAACAAAAAAACAAAGCCTGCACCTCTGTTGTCACTATGTCACTCTAGAAAGAGTGCTCAAATATCGGCCAACTATTTAACTTCTGATTCTTATGTCTTATTTCTAAAAGAACCTCATATGCTACTGATTATCATAATGAACTACAGAACAAATTTTTACCCCAAAGAAAGCAAAGATTATCTTAGTCTACTATATTTTCAAAAGTTAATTTTAAAAATGTTTACAAAACAGAATGGCACTACTTTGTCTTCATCATTTTAGAAGTAAAATACTCTGGAGAGACTCAATGATCATTACTATTTTATCTTACATAAACCCCCTATTAAAAAAAAAAAAAAAAAAAAAAAAACTACGTGTACCCCACTTCCCCCAGGATACACTTTATAATGTCAGTTTTAAAGCCAGATTTCTAAAAGCCTCCTCAGCAATAACACTTTAAAATATTAATTTACATTTAAAAAAACAAAAACTAAAACAATTTCTCCGTACCTTGATACTGAACTCATGCTTTGTCCTCCAGCCCATCCTGTTCTCTGATTTTCATCCTGCATTAACCAGGTCCACTGATTCCTTCTCCCAGATAATTGTTCTTGTTCTTCACCAACCCCAGACAGCCTCACACTATACTTCTCTTGTCTATTTGGGACAATCTAGCATCTCTTCTGGTCTTACCCTAATCCTCCTGTCGTAATCTGCCTATTCCAATACCCTTAAAGAAAGGTTACTCTTTCCAAGGGAATTCTGATCACATCACATAAAAAATTCTCAATGCTGAAATAACAAAGTCTTCTCTTTCAGTCTAAACAGCTGAAAATACCAAACATCTGAATTACTATTTGGGTAAACTACCAAAATTTTATAAAATATCCTAATGCAGTTCATGACTATGTAACATGGGAAAAAAACATGTATCAGAACACTTTCAAATACACCTATCTGGAATATTTAAAACAGTAATTGAAAATTATCATTTTTTAAAAAAAAAGTAATGACAATTTGTTATGACATAAAATAAGTTCATATTTTACCTGATGGGTTAGCCTTTGGGTAAGCAATGGGAGGGAATCAGCCACAAAATGAAACTCATCTGGTGTGATACTCTGGCAGCAATTGGCTGCAATTGCTAGTGCATTTCTTTGGGCATTTATGCTGAAGAACTCTAGGTACAGCAAGCAGTCTGCCAAACCACCCTAAAATATAGAAAACCATTAAGGTGAGGAAAAATTATTTCTCAGTAATAAAAGAAAAAAAAGGGTAAATACAAAAAGTCTAGCAAATCACTTTAGAAATAACACATATATCTCACAGAGCCTGCAATTAAGGAGCCTGTACAGAAGTGGACTGAAAATCCAACATTAAATAAGATACACTCCCTTGGTAACAACACTTACCGCTTGTAGGATGGCTTTACTGTGTCTCCGTGACAACATCTCCAAGGCAGTCAGGGCCTGTTCTGCTACATCAATACACTGAATAACTTGCAGCTGGAGATATAAAAACAGGTAATTTAAGGTTAACATTTAAAGTCCTCTTCCACTAACTTACCTTCTACATAAATATCGCATTTTCTCTGACTTTCATAAAACTACTGCTTCTAATATGAAATCCACTTTAGGAAATAAGTCACTTAGGAACCCAAGCTTTAAGATAAAGTTAATAAAGTTTTTTTCAAACTACTTCACCCTATTTTAAGATACTGAACAATGTTTTCTGTAGAGAAAAACAAACCCAATTATGTAACTTTAAATCTTCACATTTAAGATAGATGTGTTGCTTTGTAACAAATTTTAAAAATCAGGTTTTAAATTTTAATGCCATATTCCAAGTTTATCAGATAACGCAAATTTTATCGTGTGTTTAAAAGATTGAAAAGGGTCCATAAGACAGACCAAAAGCACAACCTACCATAAACCATGTAAGTATCCTTTCACCAGTGACTCAGCTTTACGACCTCCAGCAAGCCATTTTGTCTACCTCAGCCCTCTCAGCTGTATAATCAGTATGTAAATAGCTACCAACATCATTGCAATGTAGTCTAGAAATAAAGATTACTTTTAATCAAGTGCTTTAAGTTCTTCACTGAATGATATTAAGTATAAAGCTAGGCTGATTCTTATAAATGAGTTATTAACTTTAACTTCAAACTGAACACAAAACGTTTTTCTGGAATCATGGCTAAAAAATACACTTTAGTTAGATAATGGAAGCTGAAATTTAAGAGTTCTAAACTTGAATGAACCTCTATGCCTGCTTTTGAACAAGCTGGGGAAAAGTAAGTTGGACAAAAGTAGGATTACCTTTTCTAAAAAGACAGGAATAGCATCAACTACAACAGCAGATGATCGGGGAAGGGCTTCCATCATGTATGTTAAGGCTCGACAAGCATGGTTCATCTGGAAAAGAAAGGATTTTACTCAATAAAAACTCAAAATTTAAATGTATATATAGCATTATAAAGAATACGAATACAGTCTATACTTACAATATCGAAATTATGCTCCATCTGTAGTAACGTTATCTGTTAAAAAGATGACAATGTATTAGAAGCTATATTCCTAGAGAACAAACCTAATAATTCTTCCATTTCAAATGAAATGTAAAGTATCATTCAAGACTTTTATCACAAAAGATAAAACCTACTATGTATATAAAAGAAATGATTGGACTTAGGATGGCATTCCTCATGGCCTGCTAGATAGCCATCAACCTCACAATCAAGGTCAAAACCAAAGCCTTCTTGTTGCTTCTAATCAGCCCTCATGGTAGCTCTAACACTCCTTCAGGAGCTCTTAACATAGCACTGAGAACTTATTCATATCAAAAATACTGGACACATAAATGAACAAGACCAGCAATGCATTGACATTTGTTGAATTAACACAGCTTAAACTCTGGTGAATGAGCTTCTTTAAAAGCATTATTTAACTCAGTTGGAAAATAATACAGTAACACAGAACTTAAACACAAGATCGATCATATCAGAAACTAATTATACACTAATTAAAAGCTAAATTAATACAATTATTCCACATTTGCATGACTGAGTCTAAATATGTGATTTTAGTTTTTCTTGAGGAAAAACCTTAAACCTGACCTTCAGTCAGTTTCTCTAATGAGGAGATGCAAAAATGCTAGGTTTGCATACTCCATCCTCCTGAAGCAGCAGAGCCACCAAAGAAATTTCCTCCTTAGAAGGGAAGGCTGTCATTCACTGTCTTGAAGTTGAATGAAAAATTTTTAATGCATTGAATTTAAGCTGTAAAGTATCCTTTAATTAAATGTGTAAGTATGATAAAAACCGTAAGATTTCCTAATTCAATGCCGATTTAATATGAGTATCTTCTCAGTTCTGAAGTATGTCAGGGAAAGTATATCCACATATCAGAACTCTTGAGAACTATTTTTCGTTAAACAAACTAACATACATACACTATACTTTAGGGTCAAACCAAACTCTGTCATGAATCACATATAATCAGCCACTTAAAACAGTTGAATTTGAAAGCAGTGTTACCTTAATAGGAAAAGTACTAAGTTCCCCAATTCCTAAGACAGAGCGAACCATGTAAAACCACATTTGCAAAGAACTGATGTAGATTCCCTTTCCACAAAAAAAGAAAAAAAAAAAATGACCATTTATGATTATATAAGTGTATTGTGATGACCATGTATCACCAGTATTCACTTGTGATAAAAGACAATCTGGACAACTCATTAACAGCCATTTTTGGCCTGTCCAAGAAAATTAAGTATTTAAATCTCATCAATGGTTTGTTAACCATTAAGTTAAACAAACTGGATTAAGTGTCAACATTTTTCCCTAGCCTTATTGGGTTCCTTGTTTAACTAACAAAAACTGTATTTTAATTGTAAATAGAATAAAGTAAGACCAGTCCTTTATTTATTTTTTAAAAAACAACCAAAAAAAAAAAATCAAAAAAGTTACATTCAGGTGCAAAAGCCAGCTATCAAACAAATCAGTGACCTGAGAATAGATATTACACAAGCAAAATCCAAAAGAATAAAAGCTAATATTGCTGTCATGAATACTCAGAAAGTAACATACAAACATACTTATTTTTTGAGACAGAGTCTCACTATGTCGCCCTAGTTAAGAGTGCTATCACATCACAGCTCACAGCAACTTCAAACTCTTGGGTTTAAGTGATTCTCTTGCCTCAGCCTCCCAAATAGCTGGGACTACGTGCCCACCACAATGCCTGGCTATTTTGTTGTTGTTGCACTTGTCACTGTTTTTTCTGTTTTTTTTTTTTACAGTTTTCGCCAGAGCTGGGCTTGAACCCACCACCTCCGGCATAAGGGGTTGGCGCCCTACTCCTTTGAGCCACAGGCACTGCCCTGTCACTGTTGTTTTAGCCGGCCTGGGCTTAAACGGGCCAGCCTAGGTGTATGTGGCTGGCGCCCTACCCACTGAGCTACGGGCGCCACCTGAGCTGCTTCTTAATACTGCTCCATGGATCAGTTAATAATAATCGGTATTATTGTTGAGGTGAACAACTTAGAACTCGTCTTTTAAGTGTCAAAAACCAAATGACTGGTCAGGCACAGTGGCTCATGCCTGTAATTCTAGCACTCTGGGAGGCCAAAGTAGGTGGACTGCTTGAGCTCAGGAGTTTGACCAGCCTGAACAAGAGCAAGACCTTGTCTCTACTAAAAATAGAAAAACTAACTGGTTGTAGTGACACATGTCTGTAATCCCAGCTATTTGAGAGGCAGAGATGAGAGGATCACTTGAACCCAGTTTGCAGTTGCAGTGAGCTATAATGACTCCACAGCACTCTACCCAGGGCGACAGATCACTGTGCATCAAAAAACAGTTTAGAAGGGCCAAGCACTGTAGCTCATGTTTGTAATGCTAGCACTCTGGGAGGCCCAGGCAGAAGGATCGCTTGAGCTCAGGAGTTCTAGATCAACCTGAGCAAGAGTAAGGCTGCCTCCTTTACTAAAAAATGAAAATAAAAAAAATTAGGTAGGTTTGTGGCAGGCATCGGTAGTTCCAGCTACGCGGAGGATGATACTTGGTCCATGGGGTTTGAGGTTGCTAAAAGCTATGATGCCACAGCACTCTAGCCTGGGCAGCAAAGTGAGACTATCACAAAACCAAACACAAAAACCAAACAAAAGCAGTTAAGAAAATTTACTAACTCATCAGTGATCACGTCACAATATCTATAAGCATAAAATAAAAGCACCAACTCCTCTGGTCCCCTTAGTTCTATCAGGTTTTGAAATTCACAATGAGGATAATCTTGCATTCAGTAAAAACTCTGCAGCACTCAGAGGGCAACTGAGATAAAAAGAGGCGGCAACTCTATGCTTACCAAAGCCGGAACAACACTCTTGACAGGAAACCCTCCCAGTGTCTCCTCATTTCCCATGACCAATAACTGACACATTTCAATAACTGCCTGAAGCTGCTGACTTTCATCACTGGCTTGTAGTCCTTGCAGTAGCTGCTGGGCCTTAGAACCTTCAGAAAGAAAGAAATCATTATTTTTAAACATTTAAGAAAATTATTACTAGGTATAAAGTGTGGCTCTAAATGGTAGGACTGGTAATGACGATCTTCCTTAGATTCCATTTAAAGGCTAAGTCATATTCAGGGCAGACATAGGGCAGAATTTAATCAGTTGTATCTGCTCTGCATTAACTTGATCTTACAGTTACGTATTTTGGTCTTTATGAGAGAAGTTGACCAGTTTTTAACAACAAAAACAAAAAATAATAGCCACAAAACAAATATAACATATGGTTTAACATAAGTATTTTTAAAGAAATATACAAAGTGAGCAAAAGCTTTCTGTAACAAGAAAAACTTACTAAGCTATGCTACCCAGACTTCAAAGAAAATATTATATACCTCTAACTAAATAACTGCATCCAAGTAAATGTAATACTGGTAATGGTGAAAAAGGCAAAAAAACAAACAAACAAACAAACAAAAAAAAAATAGCAGAACAGTACACCTAACATAAGAGCGTTCAAAGAATTAAAATACCCTGTAACAGCAGCAAAACTATTTGGCCCTTAAATCTACTTTCTATCATGAATAAATGGTGGCTATTGGAGCATTCCTACTTTTAAGACTCAATTCTAGGCTGGGAGCAGTAGATTGCCTGAACTCACAGGTTCGAGTCCACCCTGAGCAAGAGTGATACCCCTTCTCTAAAATTAACAGGACACTGTGGCGGGTGCCTGCAGTCCCAGCTACCCAGGAAGCTGAGGCAAGAGAATCACTTGAGACCAAGAGTTTGAGGTTGCTGTGAGCTATGATGCCACGGCATTCTATCAAGGGTGACAAAGTGAGACTCTGTTCATTAAAAAAAAAAAAAAAAGATGGGGTGGCGCCTGTGGCTCATCGAGTAAGGGCACTGGCCACATATACCGAAGGAGGCGGGTTCAAACCCAGCCTCGGCTGAACCGCAAAAACAGAAAAATAGCCGGGTGTTGTGGCAGGCGCCTATAGTCCCAGCTACTCGGGAGGCTGAGGCAAGAGAATCACCTAAGCCCAGGAGTTGGAGGTAGAGGGCGATAAAGTGAGACTGTCTCTACAAAAAAAACAAAGAAAAAGACTCAATTCCATTATTCAAACAATTAAATTCCACTAAGACTCGACTACCACAAAGAAAAAAGTGTTTGCTAAGCAGAACAAGACATTCAAAAGTTTACAAATGTGTTTCATTTTTCATGAACTGGACTTTCATGAACTTCCCTAACTGGAAACGATTATTAACTTAATTAATGCTTACCAAACTTATACTTGATGTTACTTTAAATCTCTTTTATTTCTTACACATTTTCAAGTCACTATTTGCGTATTGGATTGTTCTATTGTCATATCACCAAGCATAGAAATACCATAGAAATAGGATGTATGTTTGGAAACTATCAATGAATGTGGAATATATTAAAAAACCAAAGTTTTTTTATTTTAATTAAGCTTTAGTGATAGTCCTAGACACATAAAACTCTCAAAGGGGCACATGGTCACTAACAGAAGATTTATATTTTCTCTATTATTTAAGACTGTCTAACATATTCCATAATTATAACTGCTTATCTACCTGTACCATAATTAAAAATTCATCCAAAAATCTACTGCAAGAAAGTCAAATTAAAACACACCATTCTAAAATTTTAAACTAAGTAATATGACAATATTAGTAGCAGATTTATTATTTTTGTGAAGAAATAATATGGAAGGAAAAAATTTAAGGGAAAGTAACTAGTGAAATGAAAGGAATCCTCGGTTGCTTCTAACTTTACTTTAAAAGGATAAAATGGTTATCAAGTATGTCCTAATAGCATAACCACCTGAAAGAGGAAAACTTGACATTTACGTCATTGGGAACCCTCAGATAAGGTTGGCTGGCTATATTTATTTGTATTTACATATATGTGGATGTTCCCAGCTCAAACTCGTGTTCTTCAAAGGTCAACTGCACATCAAAAATTGGGCCCTATTTTGTCACAAAGATTTAAAAAATGGTGGCAAAAATGGTGGGGGGAGGTTTCATTCTTTCACCCAGGCTAGAGTATAGTGGCTTGACCACAGTTCAAAACAGCCTCACCTCAACATCATAGGCTCAGTGATCCTCCTGCCTCAGCCGCCCGAAAAGCTAGGACACCACACCCAGTTAATTTTTGAAATTTTCTGTGGAGACAGGATCTCTCTATGTTGCCAGTTTGGTCTTAAACTCCTGACCTTAAGCAACCCTCGCACCTCAGCCTCTCAAATTGCTGGGATTACAGACAGGAGCCATTCCACATGGCTACAAAAGAATATTAAAAACACATGTACTCATCACTCACATCCTTAAGTAAAAGTGGGATTATTTTTACTGGCAGTACATGGCATTGAAGAATACAATGACAACTAGTAGAGTTTGGGCCACTGCTATGATTCTTGTTAAGGTATCAGTTATTTTACCACCCCTGCTTTTGTACTATCAGTTCAAACATCGACCAAGTGCAAAAGAAAAAACCCTTATATTAACTGTTATTATCAGTTTTGCCTTTACAGATTCCATGTAAAAGTCTCAGGATTGTTCCCAAGAGACCACAGAACACGCTTTGAGAAACTTTATTGTAGATCAGTGATTGGCAGGTAAACATTTTCCATCAAGGGTCATATCGAAATTATTTTGGGCTTTATAGGCCATATGGTTTTTGCTTCAACTACTTAACTCTATCTGGCACTGTAGCTAGAAAACAGCCATAAACAATAAGATCTGTAAGAATAAGCAAACACTGCTATATTCCAGTAAATATAAAACTTTATAGAAACGGAAATTTTATCTTCATTGACTTTTCATATGTCACAAAATACTACTCTCTAAAAATGGTTACAGCCACTTAAAAATATTTAGTCATTCTCAATTCATAGGGTTATAAAAAGCAACAGGGGACCGAGTATGGTAGATGACATCTGTAATTCCAGCACTTTGGAAGACTAGGACCGGAGGATCACTTGAACCTAGGAGTCCTACAGCACCCTTGGCAAAACAGTGAGAACCTGGTGCTACAAAAAAACTAAAAAGTTAGCAGGAAACAGTGATAAGCACCTATACCTATATTCCTAACTACTTGGGAGGCTATCAGGAGGATCATTTGAGACCAGGTGTTACAGGTTACAGGCAACTATTATGACACCACTGCACTCAACCAAGCAACCAAGTGAGATCCTGTCTCAAAAAATAAATGAATAAAATAAGCAGTGGGCTGGACTTGGCCCTTGTGCAGTAGTTTGCTGGCTCCAGACATGAAAGTGGAAGAGAAATCACAGTGTGAGAAGTCACAGGAGGCTAATGACTGCTAGAGCTGTGAAAAAAGACTGGAAGAAAAACCTTTGGTAAGACAGAATGAAATTTCCTGTAGTCTCACAGTGCTTAGAAATTAAAGTTCCAAAAGAGAGAGGAGGCTTGCTTCAATCACACACAGCCAGCAACTAACCTCCCACAACAAGTCATATTTTGAAGTTGCTTCATTATTTAAGTCTGAGGAGACAGATTTGCAAAGTTCTCAAGTAAAATCATAAAAGGGACATAAAAAGAAATAGAGGTCTGCCACAGAATATGATTCATACCAAAATTAAAACTCTCGTCAAAACAAGCTCAAGTCCTGACTGAAGTTACAGTGGTCAGCTCCGGAAACTTTATGTTTAATAAAGAAAAAGAGGAAACTTTGCTAGAAAAATATGTCACTTAAACCACTCATTCCTTTCCACAAAATGTCTAGCAAATAAGTAATCACTAGATGTTACAAAGCAGCAAGAATATGGGACTGGGGATTAAGAAGCGGGGAGTGGGAGTGGGGGTGGGGAACCACATTAAAAGCAGAATAACACTTGTACAATTAACAGACAAGCAACCTAGGCTGGGCACAGTGGCTCAGGCCTATAATCCTAGCACTCTGGGAAGCCAAGGTAGGTGGATGGCTTGAGCTCAGGAGTATGAGACCAGCCTGGGCAACAGCAAGACCCCATCTGTACTAAAAATAGAGAAACTAGCTGGGTGCTGTGGTGGGCACCTATAGTTCCAGCTACTGAGCAGGCTGAGGCAGGGGGATCACTCAAGCCCATGAGTTTGAGGTTGCTGTGAGCTATGATGGTGCCCTGACACTCAACCCCAGGGCAATAGGTAAGACTCTGTCTCAAAAAACAAGAAAAAAGACAAGCATCATATAATATTATCGTATTTATAAAATAAATAAGCTGAGATGGACAAAATATACAAAATTTCAACAGCAAATTGGCATTTATCAAGAAAGAATCACAGAATTATCCAGAACTAAAAACTGTATCTGAAATTAACTTGTTGACGGTTTTAACAAAAGAATGAAGACAACAGTAGAAAAAATCAGTGAATTTGAAAATTGTTGAATAGCAATTTTTCAAACTGCAGACAGAGAAAACATTCTGAAAACAAAACCAAAAATAGAACACAGATATAAAGATATGCTGGATGCAGCCTAAATTTTGAACATGCACAATCTCGATACTCCCAGAGCAGAGGAAAATTTGAAAAGATAATGAGATTAAGAGTAATAATACTTTATAAATTAATGGCCAAGAAGTTCCCCAAACTCAGGAAAAGATATCAATTTACATATTCAAAGGTTCAGTGAAGTGCCCAAGCAAATTACGTATCAAGGAAAACATCACTTCAGGTCACTATACTCAAATTATTTTTTAAATGTTTATTAATAAAGCATTTCCCCCAAAAAAATGCCAGGGGAAAAAAAGACATTGCCTTGAAAAGGCAACAGTGAACTTTTAAAGAGAACTCACAGATGCCAGAAAATATCACAAAGTACTGAGAATTTTACACCTGGGGAAAATAACTGTTGAAAAGTAAAGGTAAGGTTCAGCGCCTGTACCTCAGTGGCTAGGGTGCCAGCCACATACACTGGAGCTGGTGGGTTCAAGTCTAGACTGGGCCTGCCAAAACAACAATGACAACTATAATCAAAAAACAGCCAGGCATTGTGGCAGGTGCCTGTAGTCCCAGCTACCTGGAGGCTGAGGAAAGAGAATCGCTTAAGCCCAAGAGTTTGAGGTTGCTGTGAGCTGTGACGCCACGGCACTCTACCCATGGTGACAGCTTGAGACTCTGTCTCAAAAAAAAATAAATAAAAATAAAAATTTCTTAAAAAAATAAATAAATAAAGGTGAAGATTTTGCCATGGATACAAAGAAAAGGGAACACTTAAAGACACTTTTAGCGGGAATTAAAACTAGTAAAACCCTATAGAAGGAGAATATGAAAAGTCCTCAAAAAACTAAAAGTAGACCTACATTTGATCCAGCAATCCAACTATCCAAAGAAAATAAGTCACTTTTTAAAAAAAGACATCTGCACCCAAATGTTTATTGCAGAACAATTCACAATTACAAAGAAACTCAAGTGCCCATCAACTGGTGGATGGGTAAAGAAAATGTGGCATATGTGCCAGCCACAAAAAGAATGAAATAATGTCTTGAAGCAGCTTGGACAGAACTGGAGACTACCATCCTAAGTGGAGTATCTCAAGAATGGAAAAAAAAAAAGTACATGTTCTCACTGCGAAGTGAGAACTAAACACATGGTCATAAAGTAGTAGTGTAATGAGAAACTGAAATCTAAAAGAGGAAAGGGGGAAAAATCTGCCTATCAGGGACAAAGTATACATTCTTCTGAAGGGTACACTGAAAGCCCTGACTTCATTTATGTTACAGAAAACATTTGTACCCTGTATATTTTTTGGAAAAAAAGAAAAAGGCAAAACGAGGATTTCTCAAACAGAAGCAAAGAGACATTACTACTATTAGTCCTGCACCATATGAAAACAGTTCTTCAGGCTGGAGGAAGAACAGAAGAAAGAAAGAGCAAGAAGATAAGAGTAGAGGAAAGGGTATAAAATAGGTGAGCAAATAGAAGTTCTAAGACAACAACAATGTTTTAAGTTTATAACACATGTAAGTAAAACAAATTAAAACAACAGTACAGGCCATGAATGACTGCTCACACCTACAATCCTAGCACTTTGACAAGAAAGGTTGGAGTATTTCTTGAGCCTAGGTGTGGGAGATCAGCCCAAGCAACATAGTGAGACCCCCATCTCTATAAAAAATAGAGAAAATTAGCTGAGTGTGGTGCACAGAGTTTGCTACTCTTAACTAAGACAGGTAGTACATAGATAGTAAGAATTTGTTTTTGCTTTTTTAAATAGGTTACGGAAGGACAGGTCGTAAAACTTTTAAAAGTTTAAAACTTTTAAAAGAAGGAAACAGGGAAAAGAGAAAGCAAAACAAGGATTTTGTGAATACACCTTGTTAGTAGACTTGAGAACTAAAGACTTTAAAACTGAATCTTAAACAATCCCTAAAAATCAAAAGCTAAATGAAACAAACACACCAAACCAACTTAGTGGCAAGGAGAGAAAAATTATTTCAAACAGCTTTAGGATACAAAAATTTGAGCTTAAAGTAAGAAATAGCCCAAGAACCAAAAAAATGTCAAACAAATTTTAAGCTTTCTCGATAATACTAGTGATGATAACTTGGAATCCTAACACTGAGGAATGAAGCACTATGTTTGTTGTCGTTGCCAATTAAGATTTTTGACATGGGGAAAGAATATACTATCAATGAAGTTAAATAAAAATGCTGAGGCCCTAAATGTGAATTGGTAGTATCCGTATCAACTTTAAAAATTATAAAATACAATTATTTCCTAAGTTTGTCCATTAAAACACTCCTATAATAATGATCAACCCAGTAGCAATGAATATGCACAGACTCTAAATAATACTTCATATAAAAGAAAACAAGGCTTCCTGGAGAAATGTCCAATTTCAAGTAAGGGAGAAAAAAAGTATTATGTCAACTGAGTTTGGCACATCTTGTCATACCAGAAATGAAGTAGGCTATCAAAAAAACTACTAAGGTCTTGTTAAAAATAAAGAAGCTAACCTCAAAAATATTCCACTATCTAACTATGGGACAATTTAAATATAAATAAAAATCAGAGAAATGTCTAAAACACAGGTCTCAACCCACTGCTTATAACAGTGAAAAAAACCCCAAAACTAAAACACTAGAATATCTTGAAGCATATAAAAATCATTCTTTTGAAGACTTCTAAAAAACCGATAGCTCACTGGTTAGGGGCACCAGCCAAATACACTAAGGCTGGTGGGTTTGAGCCTGACCCGGTTAAAACAACAGCAACAGCAACCAAAAAATAGCCAGGCATTGTGGAGGACACCTGTAGTCGCTTCAGCCCATAAGTTTGAGGTTGCTGTGAGGTGTGATGCCACAGTACTCTACTGACAGCGACACAGTGAGACTCTGTCTCAAAATAAATAAAACTTCTAAATAAAGTTGGAAAAATAATTTTTCCTATCCTAAGTTAACACAGTAGAAGGGGAAGATATTCTTTGTGTATTGCTACTAAACTGTTTTTTACTTCTCATAAATGAAAAGTGAGTACTACCATCATGTAACACCTGTTACCAAGAAAGGCACTGAGTCCCAACAGCTCATTAAGACGCAATCAGCTATCATGTACTAATGGAAGAACAGATTTTTTAATACACCTAGTCTTTCCTCACGAAGCAAAAAAAAAAAAAGAATCAAACTCAGATCTGAAAAAGCCTCTATATCTAATTACCAGTTTATGAGAAATACACTTAAGACATTAGAGACAATAGAAATTTGACACTGGATATCTATTATTAAGGAATTTCTGGCTTATTTTTAAGTGTGATAATAATAACTGTGTGTGTTTAAAGGGGCATTATCTTGAGCTACCTGATGAAATGTTTATAGATAAAATTGCAGCGATGCATTGCTGAAAGACAGAATACATTTTGATTAATACAACATTAGATTTTGCTATTGTGTGAATGTCATAGTTTATACTTACACAAACGTAGATGGGATAGTTTGTCATATACCTAGGCTAGACGATAGAGTCACAGGCTAAAAACCTGTACAACATGTTATACTAAATAGTCAAGCTATTAAGTACAGTAAGATAATATAAAAGATTTTAAGATCTAGGTGCGGTGGCTCACACCTATAACCCCAGAACTCTGGGAGGCCGAGGTAGGTGGACTACTTGAGCTCACAAGTTCGAGACCAGCCTGAGCTAGCACGAGATGCTGTCTCTAAAAATAGTCAGGCATTGTGGTAAGTGACTATAGACCCAGCTACTTGGGAGGCTGAGGCAAAAGGATTCCTTGAGCCCAGAGTTTGAGGTTAGTGTGAGCTTACACATGCCACAGCACTCTACCAAGGGTGAGCACGTGAGACTCTGTCTCCAAAAAAAAAAAAAAAATTTAAACCGCTCTGGGCTCGGCGCCTATGGCTCAATGGGCTAAGGCGCCAACCACGTACACCTGAGCTGGTAGGTTGGAATCCAGCCAGGTCCCGCCAAACAATGATGGCTGCAACCAAAAAATGGCCGGGCGTTGTGGTGGGCGCCTGTAGTCCCAGCTACTTGAGAGGCAGAAGCAGGAGACTCGCTTAACGCTTAAGCCCAGGAATTGGAGGTTGCTGTGAGCTATGATGCCAGGGCACTCTATCCAGGGTGACAGCTTGAGGCTCTGTCTCAAAAAAAAAAAAATTTAAACCGCTCTGGATGAGTCACTAAGTGGTGAGTGAATATAAAGGCCTAAGACATTACTCTACATTGCTGTAGATCAAAAGATATTGTATCATTTAGGTACACTAAATTTATATAAAAAACTTTCTCTTTCTTCAGTAATAAATTAACTTCAGTTTAACATTTTTACTTTATGTTTTAACTTTGACTCTTTTGTAATAATACTTAGCTTGAAACATTTCCATTGGATAGCTATACAAAACCATGTTCATTTATGTATTAGACTGCTTTGTTAAAAACTGAGACAAAAATACATACATTAGCCCAGAGCTATTACTGTCTTCCAGATTCACATCTTGCCCCACTGGAAAGGTATTCAGGGGCAGTAACAAGCATGCAGCTATCCTCTCCTACAATAGCAATGCCTTCTTCTGAAATAGCTCCTGAAGGACCCATGGGAGGTTGTTGTGTAATTATTAACATTTTTTCTCAAGTAGAGGGAAAACACACTAAATGATAAAAAGCATAGAAAACTTATAAACTAGTAATATAGGTATTTATTATCGTTATTAAATATTAAATAGTTTGCATCATGTATGTCATCAGCTGATAGGAATTTTTCAGGCCCACTATAATCTTACAGAACCTACAGTGAATGTAGTATATGCATAGTCTATCATTGAACAAAACGTCACTATGTAGAATATGAGTATATATAAGGTGTGGGATTCATTTTTAACTTATATAGGAGGAAGGATGTGGGTGAGGGAAAATAAGATTGAATACAAAGTAGGCACTGGTAAACCTGGGTTATAGGAACAAAGAGGCGTGGCATTTTTCTACTCTGGTTCTATTCCATAGTTTATATTAATTTTGGATATAAAGGTCAATCGTAAATATGGTTTTGAGATGTTATAATGTCAATACCTTAGGTATCCTCACATACACTTTTCTTCTTAGTTATCTTTCCAGAAATACATGAAGTAGTAAAATTAAAAAAGAAAATCAAATTTCTCTTTTAAGAAAATATTTAAAAACATAATGACTGCAATGTACAGATCACATCTTGATCCCGATTCAAAAAAACAAATTTTAAAAATGTATTTAGAAAAAGATAGAAGCACTTGAACTCTGAAGAGATATTTTGTAATAGTAAAGATTGTTCTTAATATAACCACAATTATCTTAGAATGAAAAATATGAATGCTTATTTTTATAGTTACAAATTCAAATATGTGAAGATGAAATGATGCCTAGGATTGGTTTAAAAGTAATTTTGGGAATGGGGAGAATGGCTGAGGATATAAATGAAGCTATAGTTGCTATGGGAACTGATAACTGCTGATGGGTTCACAGGAGTTATTAGACTACCACAGTCTCAACTTTTGCCAGGGTTTGACTTTTTTTTATAATGAAGATTACATCATTCCTTGTCTTTAAACTTTTAAATGGTTCCCATTAGATTAAAACCTATACTTGCTAACCTGCCAAGGTTCCCTCATAAGTTGGCAAATGCCTCCAAGTCTTACATTCCATGTTTTACAACTTCTCTTCAGTCTTTCCATAGGCCTTACTTGCTGTCTGTTTCTTAACCTTGCCCAATGCACTCCCACCTCTAACATTTCATATACTCTTACTTCTTCACTTCACTCAAGTCTTTTAGCAAAATCACTATGCCTCTGAGGTTTCTCTAACCAACTTATTATCTACATCACTCTATCAACCAACCTCTATCCTTACTCTGCTTTATTTTCCTTCGTTGCAGTGACAACACCTGAAATTTTATATAATAATTATCTTGTTTGTTGCCAGGGTCCCTCTTTAGCATGGAAACTATATGGAAAACAACTCTACTTATCTTTCGTCTGATTTAATACATTCTCAGCACCTGGATATGACACTAAATAAATATACACATTCAAGAATTAATGAAAATGTTTCATTGGCTCGACGCCTGTGGCTCAACAGGCTAAGGCGCCAGCCACATACACCTGAGCTGGCGGGTTGGAATCCAGCCCGGGCCCGCCAAACAACAATGACGGCTGCAACCAAAAAATGGCCGGGCGTTGTGGCGGGCACCTGCAGGCCTAGCTACCTGGGAGGCGGAGACAGGAGACTCGCTCAAGCACAGGAGTTAGAGGTTGCTGTGAGCTGTGATGCTATAGCACTCTACCCAGGGTGACAGCTTGAGACCCCGTCTCAAAAAAAAAAGAAAAGAAAATGTTTCATCAAGGAATGTTGTATGAGGAGTCAGGGCAGCAAAAGCAAAACAAAAACAAAATTTCTAGCCGCTTCTTCAATTTTCTTGCCAAGCACTAAGGCCAGAAACTTCAAAGGACTTCAAAAGTATATGTATGTGAGCACATATACACAAGTTGCATTACTTTAAAGAAAAAAAAGAGGGCTCAATGGGTTAAGGCGCCAGCCACGTACACCTGAGCTGGCGGGTTCGAATCCAGCCCGGGCCCGCCAAACAACAATGATGGCTGCAACCAAAAAATGGCCGGGCATTGTGGTGGGCGTCTATAGTCCCAGCTTCTTGGGAGGTGGAGGCAGGAGACTCGCTTGAGCCCAGGAATTGGAGGTTGCTGTGAGCTGTGATGCCACAGAACTCTATCCAGGGTGGCAGCTTGAGGCTCTGTCTCAAAAAAAAAAAGAAAAAAAGAAAAAAAGAGAAGGGGAAAAAAAAACAACTTGAAATATTTTATGGCAAATTATATAAGCACACATTAGTAAGGTTAGAGATAGCAGGCTTCAATAACACTTTAGAAATTTTAAGATTAAATAAGACTGAAGTCTACAAATAGTCTACTGATACAATGGAAATATTATGAAGTTATAAAAAAAATTTAAATGTAAACTTTAAGGAAGCTAAAGATATATTCTATATCACACAGAAGCTGACTAAATACATAATTATATGGAAGTTATATTTAGTTATAAATTAAGACCTCAAGAATCACTACTATATCAAACATTATATGATTTCTTGGTTATAATAATTAATTTGACAGTGAGTCTAGTGACCGCTACATCTGCTTAGAAAAACCTTTCCTGTCAAACTCATACCGGTTAAAAAACTCAACATTCAAATCTATGCAAAACTTGCAATCAGATGCCATAATTGTCATTGTAATCATCTGAGATTCTTTACTCTTCCACAGTTCAAGCAAAAGATCAATCTTGTGATAAAATCTGAACGGTTTTTTAATAATTCCAACTCAGTAATCAAAAATAAAAGCACAGAAGAAAATCTTATAGCTCTTGTATATCTAAGGCAAGAATGTGTACAAGTCCTATTTTTAAAAATAAGTGGAAGTTTGTGAAAACTTCCTGACAGGTACATCAGTAGACAATCAGGAAAAATAGCAGTTAACTAATTATTGAGGGGTTTTAAAGAAGGAAAAATTTTAAAGATTCACTTACTAGCTCCGCTTCCAATTGTTCTATGGAAAAGTTGTGACATCCGAGGACCAAGAGGACCAAACAGGTGAGGAGGAAGACCTCTGGCCTCTAACAGAGCTAAAGAGAAAAGAAGGGCAGGGGGAAGAGTTGAGTTGATTTAATACAACTGATCCTATCTAAAAATGTTAAGCAACTGACTCATCTCAATTAATTGACTTAGCCAATTATTACTTTCCATTCTGAACTTAAAAGAAGGTACATTAAACTTTTAAGAACACTCTAATGTATTAATGTAATTAATATAAATTAAAATACACATGTGCTAGCTCCAAGTATGATTTAAAGAGAAATAATCAAATAGGGCTATGTAAATAGCCCAAGAAAAGCTCAAGGTTGGCTGGGTCCAGTGGCTCACAGCTGTAATCCTAGGCATTTGGGGCAGGTAGACTGCTTGAGCTTAGGAGTTCAAGACCAGCCGGAGCAAGAATGAGATCCCCGTCTCTACCAATAATAGGAAAACCAGCCTGGCACTGTGGGTGCCTATAGTCATGGTTAACTAGGGAGGCTGAGGCAACAGTATCACTGGAGCCCCAGAGTATGAGGTTGCTGTGAGCTATGATGCCTAGCACTCTACAGGGCAAAAAAGTGAGACTCTGTCTCAAAAAAACAAACAAACAAAAAAAAAAAAAGGAAAGAAAGAAATGCTCGGAGTAAATATATATTTTGAAGAGATTATTACAGTAAATGCCTTGGTCCTTTTTTCTCTCTGACATTATTTCTCAATTAGATATTATCATGAAACCCTCTACGAACATATGAAAATGGTACATTTTTATCAGTTTAGTATACTATTTTTTTTAATCAGTAACAGTGTTTTAATCAGTTCCAGAAAGTGAGAAAAACTATGTGTTCATAAAAGTCCTAGTCAAACATAACAAAAAAAAAAGTAGTAAGTTCTCCCAAGAACTTAAGAGCTATCTGAAACTGACTTACTAAGTCTTGCACTGGAGATCTATTAATAATCAGTAATCTGAAATAAAAATGTATCTCCCACCATTTGTAAAGATTACATCCAAAACATAAAGCTGCTTTTTATAAAAGTATTTACAGCACTGAAAAATCTAAAGTTTGATCAACTTTGAAAGAGTTATTAATCACTAAGACAAAGAACATGGCCAAAAAACACCTTACTAGATGCATTCCTAATGTTATCAGGCACCAGAGAACAATATATTAAGCTATCCTTATTTCTTAATTTATTACTAAAATCAACTGCACATATAACAACAATAAAGAAAAATTTTAAAACAAAGGCTATATAAAGCTCTGTCTAGTTAAAATAATAAAAGTGAAGAGAAAGAGAGCTCATCTTCTAATTCTAAGTCATCAAATCACCATAAAGAAAAAGAAGTCTGAAGGTATAGGCACTGATAGATTATGTTCAAATGAATTTATTTGAATTAATCTCAATGAAGAACTGTAGTAACAGGCAGCCACCTGTAATTTTTTCTCATAGGCTCCATAGCTGTCTTTACCTTGTAATCGTCCCATCTCAGAATCATCTGATTCACTCTCCCCAGAGGTGGTCATGCCAACAGCCCCTGCAACAGAACTAGAGGCTGGGGGTGGGGTGGGGTGGGGAGATGTAGAAGGTGAGGGTTAGGAGATGAGCACTTAAACTCGTTATATCTGGCTTATCTTAAGAAAGAAAAATCAAGTTTTATGGACCACAACAAGTACAGGCAATTAAACATACTCAGCTGCTCTTTTAGACTTCATCCTGTAGCTTTTAGAAGCAAAAGGATAGTTCAACCTCAACCACTTTAGTATTAAACAGCAAACACAACTTTTGGATTTCACTCACGCATGGCTTTTGACAAATTTCTTAGGCCTTTGGAAGTGCTCTTGAATGAAGTTCTTGTCCTGAACTCCTCTACCCAAGGTCAATAAAGACAATATCGCAAAAACCACTGTGATATTTATTAGATAGAAAATTAGTCACAAAAATAATTACAAACAAAATTGACATTTGAGGAAATGTTCTATGTTGATGTGTGCCTTCGAAGTCTGCCTTACTCCTGGACTTTGCACTTGATAACAATCACTTATCTGGTTTCTCTCATTTCAAGAGCACAAAAAGATATTACAACTAATAGATGATGGCAAAATGTTGCTCTGAAGTATGAAAGAGAGGACAATAAAATGCAAAAGTAGTGTAGAATAAAGAGGACATGACTACTCCCCAATACTATCCTGAACAAAAAACAGTATAAGCTAATAGAAGTATTATGAATCTGACCCAGAGGTGAAAATATTTTCCTGTAGAACTAGTGTATTTTGCCTCTAAGTGTCTAACTCTAAAGCATTTTTTTATCCACAAAGACAACAGATCTATGGATGATGACATAATACACAATACCTTACACCCTGTATACTCCACAGATGACAGAATGCAAACTAGGAAGAATATTTCTGTCATTACTATTAAAGAGGCATGTGAATAACATGTGAATATAAAATCTCTGAAGAAAGAGATGCTAACATAGCCATCAACTCTGCATTTTCACAATACTTTTCACGACACACCATTAAGTATTTTCCATAACTTCACTGGGATTTTTAGAAAATTCTTACAATAATCTGTGGTTTACAACAGGGTTAGCAAATTATGGCCCAAAAGCCAAATCCAGTCCACCACATGGTTTTATAAATATTTCATTAGAACATGACTGTACTCATTCATTTACATCTCATCCATGGCTGCTTCAGTATTACTACCATAGAATTGAGTATTTGAAATCCTATAAAGGAATTCCTATAAAGAATTTACTATCTGGCCTTTTACAAAAAATGTTGGCAATTGCCTCTCCAAGGTTTAGAATTAGAACTACAGATTAACCAGAAATACTAATGTTAGAGGGTATCAAGGTTTGGCCAAATCTGCTCTTTTGGTGAAAACAAATAAATTAACCCGTAACTTCACACTATACTGCTACTTAGAGGTAGCAGTTATTAAATGCTTACTATATGTAGCCATTGTCTATAAGTTTCCTTATGACTTTACAAAAGTTATCATAAGCTTCATCATGTACCTGAGGAAATTGAGGCTTTGTAACTCTTGTACTTGCCCAACATCAGAGAGCTAGCAATGGATCAAGAGATTTGAACTCAAGTCAGGCTTCACAGATTGCAACCATAAGAGCTATACGACTCTAACATATTCTTCAACAAATAAATACAATTATTTCTTCATGTTATTCAGAAACCCTGTTAACAGATATTTTTACTAGATACAATTATTACACCACCCCCCCAAAAAGGTTCTTTAACTTGTTTTAAACTCTTCTACCTATGTGGAAAGCAAATACAAAGTTCTAACAACAAAATAAATGGTTTTATAAAGTACTCTGGAGCGCACACATTATTAACAAACACCAAAATGGCTGGGCATTGTGGGTGCCCCTAGTCCCAGATACTCGGGAGGCTGAGGCAAGAGAATCGCTTATGCTAAAGAGTTTGAGGCTGCTGTGAGCTGTGACGCCACAGCACTCTACTGAGGGTGACCTGGTGAGACTCTGTCTCAAAATACAATCATATATACATAAATACCTCACTTGGTTAAGGTAATGCTGGTTTTTCAAGTTTATCACAGTATCTAAATGATTTTAAATGTTCTACAGATCTAAAACCATTAAAGATTTCTACCTTATGTATAAACTTTGCAATGAAAATCTCAAATTACATCACTACAAAGCCATTAATTAAACAAGACATAAAACCTATTAAAAGCACATGACTAAAAGAGCTGCTGACGTTCTATTACAGAGGAGTCCTGGTCTTTAGGGAGCCACAGAACAATTTACAAGCAGGCACAGGGACTGATTTTTAATGAAAATAGGGTGCTGGTTTTGCTAGAAATTAGTTATATGCTAGAAAGAAAAGGATTCTTTTGCCAAGTGTTTTGTCCACTGTAGTTCCTTTCAAGTATGTTTTCTAAAATTAGATGACCCAAATTTAATTAACAGTAGAGAACTCTCTTCGTAAAGTCAGACAGATAAGAAATGTAAAAATCAATGGTAGTCAACTTACGAAGTTCTTTAATCAACCTCCTTGCCTGTGCCCAATTCGGCACATGTATCTAATTTGTTTTCCCAGAGTCAAATATATAAAAATCTAACTATCAACAACAGGCACATTTCAATGTAATTTGTCCAGTAGTGTAAATTTTTTAAAACAGGTATGTCTCCTGTTTAGCTTACAATACACACTTGAGTAAAAACAATGGGGAAAATGTTAAAATCAGGATGCAGAAATTCTGTTCTTGAGTGTCAAGTTTTTATACTTTAACTGATGTAAAATGTCTTACACAGAAAGCAAAGATAAAATATTAGAAAGCTCCAGGGAAAAGTATAGCCTTGTTAAGAGAGACTAAAAAACATATTGCTTTTTAAGTTAGAAAGCTCATATAGTTAGATATTACTTGCCAGGAACTGGTAAAAGTTTACCAGATGCATACTGTTCACAGGAATCAATATGAGATTGTTTCGTTAAAGTATCAATAAAACATTGAAGTAAGGCCAGAAGATGGTTATTAATTAAATACTTATGCTTTAATATCAGCACTAGAATATTGTAATATAGTAGCAATATATTAAACAAAAGTTTACATAACTGGGTTACTTTCTTTTTACCACTGAACCTTGATCATTTGTTGTGAAATTAAATATTCTCAATGAAGACATAGGTGTCAGAACTTGGCCTATTTTTCCCTGTCATTCTATTATTTTCCAAGTATAAGAAAGACCACTTGATTCCCTATTTTAGTATGTCTAATATTTGCAAGAGTTCATCAACACTACAAAGGGCTGCACAGCTATGATTAAATCCCAAACTAAAACAGCACAGTAGTCTGTATCTGGCTCTTGGGACAACACAGCAAACACATCTTTCAATTTCAAATACTAGCATTTCTTAATGAAGAGCTAAGGGGGTTCGGCTTAACGAGAATCTAAGGCTCCATATTATATCATTCTACAGAATAATCCAGCAGGGACATCATCACTAACTTTTCTAAATGTTAACAATGCTGGTGGCTTGGCGCCAGTAGCTCAGTAACTAGGGCGCCTACCACATACACCGGGGCTGGCAGGTTCTAACCTCACCCTGGCCTGCTAAACAAAGACAACTACAATAACAAAAATAGCAGGGCATTGTGGCAGGTGCCTGTAGTCTCAGGTACTTGGGAGGCTGAGGCAAGAGAATCACATAAGCCCAAGAGTTTGTTGAGGTTGCTGTGAGCTGTGATGCCACCGCATTCTACCAAAGGCAACAAAGTGAGACTGTCTCAAAGGAAAAAAAAATAACAACAACAACAAAAAAAAATGCTGGCAAAATTAAGGTGATAGGGCAAATTTGCCTCAAGATGGAGCAAGACTGGCTCTGTGCCTGTAGCTCAAGCAGCTAGAACACCAGCCCCATACACTGGAGCTGGTGTGTTCGAATCCAGCCTGGGCCCACCAAGCAACAATGACAACTATAACCACAAAACAGTCGGGGGTTGTGGTGGGCGCCTGTGGTCCCAGCTACTAGGGTGGCTGAGGCAAGAGAATCACTTGAGCCCAAGAGTTTGAGTTGCTGTGAGCTGTGATGGCACCGCACTCTATAGAGGGTGACAAAGTGAGACTCTGTCTCCAAAAATAAATTAAAATAAAATATTTAAAAAATAAATTAACACTGAAAAGTAAATAAATAATGAAGAGATCAAGTCAATCTTTTTGAAAGTGTAAAAACAAACAAATGGTTCAAATTAAAAGTAGAAACTATAGAAGCAATTCCTGAGAGTGGATACTTGCTTAAAGGCACACTATGTCCATAAAACTATATACTCTACATTAATTAAGTGTCCCCATTTTACACATGGAGAAACTAGAAGTACATTATATGACTAGTAAGTAATTCACTTCTTTCCCTCAAAATACTTTTGTAAGACAGCAAAGAAGGAACTTGTATAATCCATAGGGGACCCATTCTCCAAATCTAATACCAGCAAACTTGTCAATTTATAACAAACTTGGAAAACACCTATTATACTGTGATTTCAAATACAACTGACAGTGAAACAACACATTGGCCAATTCAAAAAAAGGGGGAGGGGAGAGAGCATGAATGGCAAGAAAACAAAACTAAATAAAGTGTTTTTTTGCAGTTTTTGGCTGGGGCTGGGTTTGAACCCGCCACCTCCGGCATATGAGGCTGGTGCCCTACTCCTTTGAGCCATAGCCACTGCCCCCAAATAAAGTTTTTAGGAGGGCTGAGCCAGATCCCTGGAAGCTTTTAGGTAAATGAATTAAGAACAAAATTTTATATCTCACTCCCTTATCGTAGCCTTCAATTATATCTACATTTATTAAACAAACTCCTGTAACTATAGGGAAAGAGAATGACATAGCTTTTAGAAATGTGCGCTTGATTTCTATGACCTTGATTTCAGAAGTCACATGTCCTAGCTTGTAACCCTGGGCAAGGCGGACTAACAGAGGTCATGGTTTTTCCTCATCTATAAAATGGCCATAACAGCACTCAGACCTCAGCAGGTTATTGTAAACATCAAGTGACAATATACATAAAATGCAAAATACTCTGTCTGCAATACAGCATATACTCTACAAAAGTTAGCTATTAAATTACTATAATTAGACTACCTTTAACACATTCAGCAGCTCCATTTCTGTCATCCATTTGGGAAGGGCCCTACTTCCATAGTCAGACTTGAAGTAAACATTAAAAGACTGGGGGAAAGAATGTACAACACCAGGATGGCCTGTGTGTCATGAACTGCTTCAATGAGCTGCACATAAAAAGGACTTTCTAAGTATCTTCCATGTAATCATTCAGGGAACAATTCTAGGAAAAAGATATGGAAACAAAACTCTCTAACCAGAAGACATGCTGTAAATGAACCATGTAATTTATCACACAAAACTGATAGCGGCAAAAAACGCCAAGATGGACAGGATGAGAAGGTAATAGTAGTAAGCCAAAATCTTCTAGACAAACTACGATATATGATCAACCGCTGACAATAAAGAAAACTAGCACATATTCTAATATGAAACAACAATACATGAAATAGCTTTGTTCAAAAGTTACGTATAGGCCTACATCTAAACCTGTGTTACTATCCTGAGATTCATACCCATAAACAAGTAATGATGAACTGGAACATTTTTATTGTGTAATGTGAATTTAAATGGACTACTGTAAGTTCTAGTCAACATATTAAAAAGGAACACTTAAACAGGAAAGAGTTTACTCCCTCCTAGGAGTTTTCTTAATGTAATTAGCACAAATTTGGATTGGACAATTTTAAAACAATGACAAATTCAGCTAATCAGAATGCCAAACCTATGGAGTAAAACAAACAAAACAAAAAGTTTATTTGACAATAACATCTGGTATATTAATCTCCCCGCCTTCTCTTTGAATATATCTGGAAAAGACAGAAATGCATTTTAGAGCTGTCAATCTACCTGCAGCCCCTTGGGGAGTTTCATCTGTCCGTGCAGCTGAAGAATTTACTGTCTCCTGGTTGCTTTCAGGGTCTGCCATTTTCTCCTGTCGACGAGCTTCAGCAGCTCCTCTTTTGCCCAGGCCAGAGCCTCGCCGACTATAACAGACAAATGTCATCACAGGCAGCATTACCAGTGAACCAGGAGCAATGTATAGACAACACAAAGCTCAAATTCATAGAGCACAAAGCCAGTTTCTTCTTGTTAAATAAAAATTGTTGCAGAAAATCACTATGTGTAACAACCAAGACTTTGTATATTTAAAATTCGTCCAAGTTATATTGCATTTACAATGCAAGCTTTTGTGCTACTAGGAGATGTTGTCATCCTTAGAGACAGAAACGATTTTTAAACACTTCCAAATAAATGGAAAAGTGACTCCTCCTGCAGAGAAAATTCAATTCATTCAAAACACAGCACCACTTCCAGGGTAAATAGTGGATCAATATATACAGGCTTGCAGATTAACAAGAACAATGGGAAGCGGAAAGGGGGAGAAAAGAAGAAAGGAGAAAAATTATCATCCCTTAAGTTCCAGAATACCTAAATCACCCCAAAATGACTATACTAATGTGAATAATAACTATATTCTTTAAAATAAAGAATTATGAAGTTAATGTTAAATAAATACAGATGGCCTTTGGAAGACACCTGTTTAAGGCACAGTCATAGAATAAGAACTATAGAAAACAGAATGATCACATTTCTCATAAAGTAAATTACATTTTATAGACGAAGACTTTTTTTCTATTTTGATAGAGAAACCAAGAAGCAAACTGAAACAAAAGACACTATCCCTGGCTCAGCACCCATAGCTCTGTGTGGGTGCCAGCCACATGCACCGAGGCTGGCGGGTTCGAGTCAGGCCCAGGCCTGCTAAACAACGACAACTGCAACAAAAAAATAGCTGGGGGCTCAGCGCCTGTGGCTCAACAGGCTAAGGCGCCAGCCACATACACCTGAGCTGGCAGGTTCGAATCCAGCCCGGGCCCGCCAAACAACAATGACGGCTGCAACCAAAAAATGGCCGGGCATTGTGACAGGCGCCTGTAGTCCCAGCTACTTGGGAGGCAGAGGCAGGAGACTCGCTTGAGCCCAGGAATTGGAGGTTGCTGTGAGCTGTGATGCCACTGCACTCTAACCAGGGTGACAGCTTGAGGCTCAGTCTCAAAAAAAAAAAAAAAATAGCTGGGCATTGTGGCAGGCATCCGTAGTTCCACCTGCTTGGGAGGATGAGGGAAGAGAATCACTTTAGGAGTTTGAGGTTGCTGTGAGCTGTGATGCGACAGCACTCTACCAAGGGTGACACATACACACACACACCTCCCTAAAATTATTACAACCTGTTAATATTTAAACCCCAAATATCCTTGGGAAATGCAAAAGTCTACTATTAATTAAAACCTACTATTTATTAATTAGAATAAAGTCTCACTACTACAACAAAATGAAATACCTCCTAATAAACAAGGAGCAGGTGAAACTGACATGTAGAAGGAAAGAAGGAGGCAAAGAATGGCCAGAAAGAGAATTCTAACATTAGATTACTGACTTCACATACAACTTAAAATTATTATTATTGGCTCGGCGCCTGTGGTTCAACGGGATAAGGTGCCAGCCATGTACACCTGAGCTGGGGGGTTCAAATCCAGCCCAGGCCCGCCAAACAACAATGACGGCTGCAACCAAAAAATGGCCAGGCGTTGTGGCGGGCGCCTGTGGTCCCAGCTACTTGGGAGGTGGAGGCAGGAGACTCGCTTGAGCCCAGGAATTGGAGGTTGCTGTGAGCTGTGATGCCATAGCACTCTATCCAGGGTGACAGCTTGAGGCTCTGT
>CAUYRH010099136.1:0-12279 GCA_963574655.1 Perodicticus potto
CTGAAGGGGTCACTGTCCCAGGAGGCCTTCACCTCTGGGGACAGGCCACCCGCCAGTGGTCACCCTTGCATTCTGGACAGGGGCCAGGTGGCTTGCCCAGCCAGTGGTACTGCTGGGGGCAGTCTCTCATGAAGTGGCCAGTCTGACCACATTGGAAGCACTTGTTAGCTCCACATTTACAGGCTGGTGGGCATTAAATTTATTCACCTCCAGTAGGATAGCTAGAGAGAAAAGCAGGATAGAATAAAGTGGTCCCATGACTTACCACAGATGTCTTCGATCTCCTGGCTGGCTCACCAAATCTGATGCCGGGATTTCAGGTTCTTGGTCTCAGGTGATTCGAAGAAGGAATTGACAGACCACAAGAGTAGAGGTAAGTCAGGATTTATTTACAGGAAAGAAGAATTACAAATAGAGGAAAAACTAAACCTCCAGGCAAGAGGACCCAGAGGGGGAGCAAACTCTCCTGCTCCCTCTCTGAGGTCCAGCCGAGGTCTGCTTTGGAGGGGAACAGGCAGCTCTCCTGTTCCCTCTCTGAGGTCCAGCCGAGGTCTGCTCTGGAGGGGAACAGGCAGCTCTCCTGTTCCCTCTCCGAGGTCTGCTTCTGAGCTGTTCTCTCTCCGACTTCCTGCCGAGGTCTGCCCCTGAGCTGTCTACTCAGGGGTTTATATAGTCCCAGGGAGCTGTTTTGCCGGAACTTCTTAGGGGTGTGTCTTCATCAGTTACAGCCAGCTGTCCAATGAAGACCCGGTCCCTGGAAACTGACATGATATTGACCAGTCAGATTTGCATGAGGAGCAGACAGCAAGGCGCCAGGGTCTTCCACACAGGTCTGGCCCTTTCACAAGCTGGTTTCTCCATCTGCCACAGCATCAGCGCCACCAGGGCCAAGGCAGCGGTTGTAGAGCTGCCTTGTCGTGCATCAATTTCTTTTTAAAAATATTTCCCAAACTTTCCCCTAGTTCTTATTTTTGATAGGAATGCCATTTTGGGATCAGATATCTGTTACTGAACCACAACAGTAAGCCACCTGGTGGGGTCTTCAACATGGCAAAGTAAAACACAAGAACGCTAGATAGGAAAGGGCAGACTTTATAGATATTCATCTGTGTTGCCTTTCTTTTATAATTGTGTTGTGAAGGAAATAAGTCCTTAGACCACATGCCTTTCATTAAAATCACTATACCATATTAGGAAATATCAAACAAAAGAACACTTGAGTGAAATTCATTCTATGGAATATCAATAAATATTTGATAATAGTAATGATAGGGACTGCGCAAGGCAGGAGGATGGCTTGAGCCAGATTTGAGATCAACCTGAGCAACATAGCAAGTCTCATCTTTACAATGAATTTATCAATAAAAGTAAATTAAGTGAGAGTAGTGTTGGACTCTTATAGTCCCATTCCCTCATGCTTGAGGCTGAGGCTAAGGCTTGAGGATCAACTGAACTCAGGAGTTTCACGGTTCAGTTAGCTATTATGATGTCACTACCCGCTAACCCAGGCAACAAAGTAAGAGACTCTCTCTAAAAAAAAAGAAAAAAAAAATGAAAGAAAAAAAAAAAGGAAAACAATTAGTAATGATAGAGGATATAGATAAAATGCTTCTTACAATATTCAGCTGACTACTGGCTGAAAACATTGAACACAACACAATATTTACTTTAAATGCTATTTGTAGCAAACATATTGTTGGTAACTCAGAATCACTCTGCTAAGCACACATGCCTAATAATTAGAACAACTATTAAAATACATATAAATATGTATATGTTATATTTATGTTTATATCTTCTATATTACAATTATAATATATATTTATAGTAAATTAATGTATTATATATTTATAACATATTTATGCTATATTTTATAAGTGCTATTTATTTATATAACATATATTTGGAATATATATGACATGTCTTTATCTTATACATGTAAAAATGAATCATTAAAGTTATCACTGCAAAAATTGTGCTATAATATTTTAACAAAGTCCATATTTTTTAAAGGCTATCGAAATACAGGAAAGAAGTCCAAACTCAGTTTGGTCTCAACTCTGAAGAAATATAGGACTGGAGAGTTTTAAAATCTAAGGTAGAGTTCTTATACCATCAGTGCTTGCTAATTGGCTTTGTCCAATTAAAAAAATAAAAGTTGGCTGAGAGCATTGGCTCAATACTGTAATCCTAGTATTCCAGGAGCCGCAAGTCAGATAATGCCTTGAGCTCAGGTGTTCGAAACCAGCCTAAGCAAGAGCAAGATCCTGTCTCTATTAAAATCAGAAAAAAAAATAGCTGGGTGCTGTGGTGGGTGCCTATAGTCTCTCTTGCTGGGAGGTTGAGGTGGTAGAATCTCTTGAACCCAGGAATTTGAAGTTGTGTGACCTAGGTTAATGCCTTGGCTCTCTAGCCTGGGCAACAGAGTGAGACTCTGTCTCTAAAAATTAAATAAATAAATAAAAGTAAACTTTCTCAAAACCTGCAGGATTTTTTGAGAACATGAAGCAAAGCTCCTGCTGAAGTTAAGGCTCCTACCCTGCTGCAGAACTGGGATATATTGGCAATATCTTTCTTCCTTCTTTTGAGAGCACTTTGGTTTTTTTTTTGTATTTTGTGGCAAACACAATATTAAAGGTATACATAATATAAACGTGTTTTAATATACATATACATTCTCTTAATGAGGCCCAGTATGGGAAGAAGGCTGTTTGAGATTTAGTCAAAAGGAGTCAAATGTTAAAGACCTCTTTTTCATAGCATTTTAATACCTTCAGTATAATCCATCATAATTTTCCCCTACCACATAAGCTATTTTATATCGGCTATGTCAACTAACTCTTTTGTCCTCCTGCTTACTTTTGGGTTTAATTACTATTATTCAGTAAAAGATTAATATGAGATGGCAAGTCCATTCAAGATAATCATTTTCTCAATTCTGCAGATTTACTGTGTGCTGGCTGTCTCTATTAATTAAAACAATAGTTTTATTCACAATATCAATGCCTTTTTCATGTTTTGATACTGATATCATTTTGTATTCTTTGGGAGTGACAATGGCTCCCTGCAATTGCTAGCCTGGGGTATATCGTATCACTTACTGGTTTCCTTAAAGCCTGATCACACTTTTATGGCTAATAATCTTTTAAGGATATCACACAAATTACACAGTTTAGGAAGGACTTCCTTTGAAATCTATGGCACAGTTGAAAATTCCAGGTTGAAATGATCTGTGAATACAGATATAACTATGAAATAATTATAGCCAGATTTCACTTAATTAATTCTCTGCCTTAAGATGTATTTTATGAAGACTACAGTTGGAAAAAGGTAGAGATGCATGAGAATAGAAGTAAGAACATTTTTTTTTTGTTTTTTATTTATTTTGTATTGATTCTAAATAATCTCTTAAATTGTTGAAATGTTCTTTTCAAAAAAATTCAATCACAATCAAGTCTTCATGATTATCTCATTCATCATAAGATAACAGATTGCATGTGAAAAATAAGGTAATCTCAATTTTTAGTTTGGGGGCTGAAAGAAAGAAAAAGGTACAATTTTTAGAATGCTGTGCATTTTAATACATACTATGCAGCTGTGATTAGTCAGAGACCAACTTCCTCCTTGGAAGGGTGACATAGTAAGTCTTTTATTCCTCATATGTGAATCGTGAATATTCTCCTGAACACCTTCATTGTGTAACGAAATTCAGAAAGTAATAGATAAATTCTGCCATGCTGTATAAACATTCCTAGCTGGTAAGTACTGAAACTGCATTCTTAGAGTTTTAACAACTTACAGAAAAGTGAATTGAATTTCTGAAGCCTGGGAAATGATAAGAAAGAAGTGAAAGAGAGATAGTGTGCTAATGACCCTAGAGAGTTTGGGGGAAAAAAAATGTTATGGTCATGTCTTTCAAGAGAATCTCCTAAAAGGAGATAATGGGCATGGCTGAATCTGTAAAGAAAGTATCTTGCTATCAAGTGCCTGAGAGCATGGCAATCAAGAGACAGGGGCAGCCAGCCAGAACTTGCCCCTGAGTAAGTTATTCAGTTCCTTCAGAGTGAGGCTGTGCCTACCCTTTCAGGAATGAATTAGGCTGTGCCACTTTCCTCTCTCCCTCTCCACATGAAAATTAACGGATTGATTCTTTTTTTTTCCCTTTCTTTAAAGTGTGTTAAAATCATGCATCACAAAAGATATACAGAATTTTTTGTGAAATTTTCTCACACAGGTATTTGAGAAATTAACCATCAGATTCGACAATGTTTAAACATTGTAAATACATTGTTTTTTTACTCAATTATTGGTTTCACATCAATGTATGTTATTTCTTCTTCATTTCAATTATGTATCAATATACCAATGCTTTGGATGGTGCTATCATCCAGACATCCAGAATTACGTCATAAGTGATATCCCAATCTCTTGGATTAATTGGTACTAATATTCTCTTTTCCTTGCATTTTTATGCCAAATGTACTTGTGTTCCCTCATGTCTTAATCCCAATCTTTGGTTTTTCTCCCATTAATAAAATGCTGTCTACATAGAACAAATCATTCAGTCAACCAACCACACTGTTAGAAGTCCCATGCCTAATTCCTTTCATTTCTGCTATAAAATTAAAGGTGAGGCAATGAAATGTGAAATTCTTCACTATTGTTCCTCTCACCTAAATGACTTAAGAGAATTTTCTCTTTTAATTTTCTTCTTATCTTTGACTAAAAATTATCCCTTTATTTATGAGTGATAACAGTCCCACTGTTAAGGGAAATATATGAAGAAGTTTTAGACTTTAAATAACCAATTATTATTCCTCTAGCCTTTTGTAAAATATTACATCCAAAGGTAGGTTCAAGCATTCTACCCATATTTTGTGACTCTTGATAAAAATTCTATTACCATTGTTTTCCAAAATTAAAATGTCCACTTTGAGTCATTTGTTTTATCTTTGGTTTATCTTTGCATTCTTTCTCTTTGTTCTTTCTCTCAACATATATTATTTTCTTTCATATAGGCAAATATAAATATGGAAAACTCCTCTTTAAGAAGTGTTGAACTGGACAGCACCTATTGCTTAGTAGGTAAAGCACTGGCCCCATATGCCAAGGGTAGCGGGTTCAAATCCGGCCCCGGACAAACAGCAATAAAAATTAGCCAGGCATTGTGGTGGGTGCCTGTGGTTTCGGCTGCTCAGGAGGCTAAGGCAAGAGAATTGCCTAAGTCCAGGAGTTGGAGGTTGTTGTGAGCTGTAATGTTATGGCACTCTACCAAGGGTGACAAAGTGAGTCTCTGTCTCAAAAAAAAAAAAAAAAAGAAAGAAAGAAAGAAAGAAATGTTGAACTGAATTTTCCCTTCAAACTGCTGATGACTTAATGAACAAAATGATTAGAAAATTCTTACCCATAATTTTTCAACCTTTTTTCATGATCTCTGTTAAATTCCTAGTATCCAGGACTTCATATTCATAATATTATTTTGTTTGTTGCTTTTATGAAATTTTTATGACATAATTGTAGATACACATAAGATTGTAAGAAGTAATACAGAGAAATCTCTTCTGTAATTTGTCCAGTTTCTCTAAATAGCAACATTTTCAAAACCATATTATATCACAAACTGGATATGACATTGGTACAATCTATTAATCCTATTAAGATGGGCTCAATTTAATTTGTAATCTTTTGTTTGTGTGGGTGTCTGTTTGAGGGTTATACAATTTTTTCATCTGTGTATTTTCTGTTTCTACCACCACAGTAAAGATTCTGAGCATTTCAAACATTGAAGAAAAAAAAAATCCTCCTTTTAAAGCCATACCTACTTCTCTTGTGCATCTTGCCCTGTCCATAAGGTTCAGCTACAACAGATCTTACCTAATTTTTTTCTATTGAGCAAAAATCTTTCAGGACTAAAGTCTTTCTTTATCTTATTGGGGATTTACTCCTGACTCAAGTGGGAAACTCCTGGTTCTTTCCTGAAGAATTTTTGTTTTTTCTTGACTTTATGCCTATGCTTTGCATAGAACAGGACCTGTGAGAGAGAACCCTTCAGTTCTCAGATATAGCTTGTGCAAGAAATTTTCTAGAAAGACTTCTTTTCTCCCTGTCTGTTTTCTCCACTGAGCCTTCCTCTTCCCAGGAGTAACTCTCAAGTGACTTAGAGATGTTCTTTACCCTCATTTATTGACTATATCCTATCTCATTATAATGAGACTAATTCTGTCCAATGGATTTAAAGTGCCAAAATGGTATAAATGTAATTTAGTATTTAAATTGTCTTTTTGGGAAATTTGAGATCTTCCCAAACTGTCTCATCTAAGACCTTGTCTTTCCCACTGTTCCGCCTTTGATTTTTCCTATCAGCTCTCTTGAATCTTTCTTTTATTCTTCTTCAATACTCTTACCTCCTCCACTCCCCTCTCCACCCTGACATACTTTCCTCTCCCAATGCAGCTCTTTAACTCCCTAGTTTCTAGAAAATTATCCCTTTTGTCTCCATTGAGGAATCTTGAGTGGAAAGGAGTCCTAACAGCAGTTCTCTGAGGCTAAACAAACTCACTTTATCCACTCTGATGAACTTTGAAGATATCGAGATGGTCATGTGGTGGTGTCCAAACTCTTCATAAGATTCTATATCAGAGTAAAGAAAAATGACTCCTCTACACATATTGCTGGGGCTGAGCCCCTTCATATTGGGTGGATAACTTTAACTTACTCCATCTCTCAAAATATCTTCCTGATGAAAAATACATATAAAGCAAAGATAATGGTCAACTTTCTTACATAGACCAATGACTCCTGAATTTCTGTGTTTATTTTTGATTTGTGGCTTACTTTTAGGATTAAAGCTTTAAGTTCTCTCTTTCTCTATATTCATGTGTGTGTGTGTATACACAAATATATATTGATTCACTATGTGTGTAATATTTTCTTACTTCCAAGTGGCAACACCAAGTTAGCTTCTATGTATAAAAATTCCATAAGGGAGCTGTAATCCACTGGTTAGAGATATAACAACTATAGAGATATAATAAGTAATATAAATTAAATAGTACTCAAACTCTCAGAAATGTATGTTAAAAACTCAAAATTCTAATACTTCCATCTGAAAAAAAGTATTACAAAAACTTAACTAACTCTTTTAAAAATTCAAGATCACATTCACAGAACCCTTAGGAAACAAGTCTACTTTAACATTGTTGGCATAGTAAAAAAAAAAAAAAAAAAGACCTATATTCTCAGTAATCAATATTAAGTATAAAACAAACGTATTTTTTTTCTACATTGGTAAATTCTTCCTATACTTTTGCAGGTACTTACTGATAACCTAGCATTATACCTATCAGAAATATACAATTATAAAATATAAACATGGATTCGATTAAATCAAGTCATTATTCTAACAACTTTATTTTAGTATAATTATGTTTTATAATGTATTTAATAACAGTTTTCTAAGATATTTTATTTATTTATTTATTTATTTATCTTGTTAATTTCAGGCTAATGTTGTGAAATAAATAACTAGGTTACCATATTTGCATTGGTTAGGTCAAGTCCCACCTGTAGTTGTGTCCTACACCCAAAAGATATGCCATATACCCTTACACTGTGCCCATTAAGTAGGAGCAGATAAAGCCTCTCCCCTTTCTCCCACCCTTTTTCTTCCTTCTTCCTCCTTGGTAAATACAAAAGATGTAAAGTTGCCACTTTTTATGGCTAAATAGTATTCCCTGGTATACATATCCCACAGTTTGTTAATCTCTTCCTGAGTTGATGATATTTAGCTTAGCTTGTTTCCATATCTTGGCTATTACAAATTGAGCTGTGATAAACAATCTAGTGAAAATGTATTTGTGATTAAATGATTTTTTTCTTCTGGGTACATGCCTAGCAATGGGATTGCAGGACAAATGGGTGGTCTGATTTTAGTTCTTTGTGGATTTTTCATGTTTTTTTCCAAAAAGAATACTTTACTTTGCTGTCCCACCGTAGTGTAAAAGTGTCCCCTTCTCTCCAAGTCCAAGCCAACATCTGTAACTTCAGGACTTTGTGATGTTGCCTATTCTTACTGGAGTTAGTTGATATTTCATGGTGGTTTTGAATTGGATTTCTCTGATTATTAAGAGGGGTGAGCATTTATTCATGTTTGTTAGACAATTGTCTGTCTTTCTCAGAGAAAATTCTGTTCATATCTATTGCCCAGTGATGGATAGGATTGTTAGCTCCTTTTTTGTTAATTAATTTGAGGCTTTGTCAGATTCATACCCTACTAGTATCATCTCCCATTCTGAATGTTATCTATTTGCTTTAATTGTTGCATCCTTAGCTGTGCTGAAGCTTTTCATCTTAAGTAAGTCCCATTTGTATATTTTTGTTGTTGATGCACTTGCCACCAAAGTCATCTTGATAAAATATTTCCCTAGGTTGACATCCTCAAGAGTTTTATGGACACTTTCCTCAAAGATTTTGATCAATTCATGTCTCAGATTTTAATCTTCTCTATCTTGAGTTAGTTTTTGGAGGAGGTGAAAAGTGTGGTTCTAGTTTCAGTCTTTTACATGTGGTTACCCAGTTCTCCATGCACCTCATTTATTGAATAGGGATTCTTTTGCAAAGTGTATGCTTTTGTTTGGTTTGTCAAAGATCGGATGATGAGTAGAGACTAGTTTCATCTCTTTGTTTTCTATTTTGTTCCATAAGTCTATATTTCTATTTTTGTGCTGATATCATGCTATTTGTGGACTTGTAATATAAGTCTGGTCAGGTGATGCCTCTGGCTTTGTTTTATTAATAAAAAATTGCCTTGACTATGTTGGGTAAAAATTGGTTTTTCCGTTTCTTCAAAATATGATGTATTTTAATGGGGATTGGAATGACTCTTTAGTTTGCTTTCGGTAATACAGACATTTTAGCAATGTGATTCTTCCAAGCCAAGAGCATGTATGTTCTTCCATTTGTTAACTATAACAAATTGCCTTATACATTTACCTTTAAAATCTTTTACAGTCACTGTGACTAAATAGGCAGCCAAAACATATTTTTTAGTGACCTATGATCTTATTTTGCCAAATGTTCAAACTTCCAGACAACTCTTGACATAATTCTTTCCATTAAGGTCCTTTATCTCTTTTGTTAGGTATATTCCTAGGTATTTTATCTTCACTAAAGCTACTGAGAAGGGAATTATGTCCTTGATTAGCTTCTCAACATGATTGTTATTGGTGTACACAAAGGCTACTTATTTGTGGATATTGATTTAACAGCCTACATTAAAGTCTATCTCAATAATCTGGGAACACTTAAGTTGAGTGCATAAATATTTAGAAGTGAAATGTTTTGTGTTGTTGCCTTGACCAATATGAAACCAAATATGAAACCAATATGAAGCATATTTAGTTGCTTTAAATGCACTTGTATCTGAGTTCAGAGTTTTCTCCCTGTTAAAATAATCTTTCTGCATAAAGCTTACCTTTAGATAGAACAGATTTTTTTTTTGACACTAACACTTACATTCATGTACATGTATTTATGTAAAAACAAATTCCTCCCCCTGCCCCTGGGAAAAATGCCCAAGAGTGCTATTGCTGGGTCATACAGTAATTAAATAGTTAGTTTTATAAGTAACCTACCGAAATGTTTTACAGAGTAACTGTTGTACATGGTATTTTGTTGAGTGGTTTTGTGGCTAAGTTTAGGAGAGAAATTTGTCTATAGTTTTCTTTTTTGGTCCTGTCTTTGTTCTCATACCAGGGTAGTACTGGCTTGATAAAATGAGTTGAGAAGGATTTTCTTTTACTTCTCTATTAATAATATTGAGTCCCTGAGACCATTTTTTCTATTGGATTTAATTATCAACTTAGTAAGTTTTCTTTTTCTTAGAGACAGAGCATCTCACTCTGTCACCCATGCTAGAGTGCAGTGGCATAATGGTAATGGAATATTTAAACTTTTTTTTTTTTTAATTTTAGCTTTGTTTAGTAGTTTGTGGTTTTGGAAAAAATGTTTTAGTGTTCCTTTCTTTTTTTTTTTCTTTTTCTTTCTTTTTTTAAATTTGAGACAGAGTTTCACTTTGTAGCCCTCTGTGGAGTGTCAAGGCATCATCATAGCTCACAGCAACCTCAAACTCTTGGGCTCAAGCCATCCTCTTGCCTCAGTCTCTCAGGTAGCTGGAACTATAGGTGCTTGCCACAACACTGTGCTTTTTTTAGAGACACGGTCTCATTCTTGCTCAGGGTGGTCTTGAACTCCTGAGCTCAAGCAATCCATCCACTTTGGCCTCCTAGAATGCTAGGATTACAGGTGTCAGCCACCACACCTGGCCCTGTTGTCGTGTTTCTAAGCTGTCAAATGTATGAGCATATAGTTCTGAATAGAATTCTCTAATTTTTTTTAATGGTTGCAAGATCTGTAGTGACACCCTCTATCTCATTTCTAATACTGATAATTTGGTTCTTTCTTATTTCTCCCCCCTCCCATTGTGTGCTTGGTGTGTATGCATATGCGAGTTCTTGCTGGGGGATTATCAATTTTATTATGTTTTAAGAGCAATCTTTTTGTTTGACTATTTTCACTACTCTTTTTTAATATTCTCAATGTCACTAAATTCCATTCTTCTTATTGTTTATCTTCTTTAATATGCTCTAATTTGTTTAGTTATTTATTTATTTTTCCTAGATTTTTTCTAGTTTATTAAGAAAAGACATTAAATTATTGATTTGGTAGCACTTTTAGAGTGATACATATACTAAAATCAATACACTTATATACATATGTAAATTACAATAAACTGGTATTGAGTTTTTACCACATTGAGTGAAGTATGAAAACTTTACTTCCATTTGAGTCTCTATACATTCTCTGTTTTTAAATGTTATAATCCCGAGTATCAAATGGGTATAATTTTTATTGAATCAAATATTATTTACAAAATTTATGCGAAAAACTACAATCCATGTGACGTACTAATAAGTCAGCTCTCTTCTTTGTTCCTTTTGCCCTTATATTTCAAGTTTCCTTCCATTATCATTTTTTTCTGTTGATAAAACTTCTTTTAGCCAGTCTTTAAGGGGGAAGTCTGGTAGCAATGAATTCTTAGTTTTATTTTGACTAGAATGTGTTCATTTCTTTTACATTCCTGAGGACTAGTTTTGTCAATTACAAAATTTTAGTTCATAGTTCCTTTTACACTTTAAAAACACTGTGCTACTTCCTTCATGCTTATATAGTTTTGGAGGAGTAATTTATAGTCACCCAATTTAGAAACTTTCATTTTTTTGCAGTTTTTGACTGGGGCTGGGTTTGAACCTGCCACTTCTGGCATATGGGGCCAGCACCCTTTGAGCCACAGGCGCCACCCAAATTAGAATCTTTTTATAAGTAATGGATAATTTCTCTAGATACTTTCAATTTTTTTTCGATCTAAAATTTTCCAAAAATTATAATGTGTCTTGACATGAATTCCTCTTAAGTATTCACTGAGCCTTTGGATCTGTAAGTTTGTGTTTTCACCTACTTTGGGAAGGTTACAGCTTTTATAGTTATCCTTCTTTATCCATGGCTTTGCTTTCCATGCTTTCAATTTTCCACAGTCAATATTTATTAAACAATATTAAACAGAAAATTCCAGAAGTAAATAATTCATAAGTTTAAAATTTCATGCCATTCTAAATATTGTGCTAAAATCTCTTCCATCCTGATTCATCCTTCCTGGGACTTGAATCATCTTTGTCTAGCATATCCATGCTGTGTAGACTACCAACTTGTTAGTAACTTAATAGCCACCGTGGTTCTTAGATTGATTGTCATGGTATTGTAGGGCTGTGTTCAAGTAATCCTTCTTTTATTTTTTTTAGTTCTTTTTTTTTATTAAGTCATATATACATAGACCATGAATACATTTATGCCTTTATGGGATTCAATGTGTTAATTATTTGTACAAATTGGATGGCTTACATTCTACCAAATAACATAGTTTTCACCTCGTTTATTTAATCACAGTTTAAGACATCTGTATTCTATACTTGATAGATTGGACTTGTACCCTTGCAATATGCTCCATAGGTGTGTTTCCACCATTAATCCTCCCTCTATTGAACCACACCCCTCCCTTCCTATCCCCCTTCCCTTCCTTCCTTCATCCCGGCCTATAGTTGTGATTCATTTTTCATATGCAAGTGTGAGTGATTATAAATTGGTTTCACAGTAGTACTGAGTACATTGGATATTTTTTTTCCATTCCTGAGATATTTTACTAAGAAGACTTCTTTCTAGCTCTAT